>PVKP010004641.1:0-48663 GCA_004027715.1 Plecturocebus donacophilus
CTTTTTTTTTTTTTTTTTTTTTGATGGAGTCTTGCTCTGTCCTCTAGGCTGGAGTGCATTGGTGCAATCTCTGCTCACTGTAACCTCTGCCTCAGGGGTTCAAGCGATTCTTCTGCCTCAGCCTCCCAAGTAGCTGAGACTTCAGGTGTGTGCCACCATGCCTGGCTAATTATTGTATTTTTAGTAGAGGTGGGGTTTCACCATGTTGGCCAGGCTGGTCTCGAACTCCTGACCTGAAGTGATCTGCCCTCCTCGGCCTCCCAAAGTGCTGGGATTACAAGCATGAGCCCCTGTACCGGCCTCTCATAACCTAAATAATACTTTTAAAAATGATAAATATGTTCCAAAATAAAAAAATCAGTGAGAAGAGTAACATTATTTTACATTTTGTTACATCATGCACTGGTCATTTGGAAAATATTGGTTTGCTTAGCTGTTAAAGTCCTACAAATGTTGGCACATTTAACAATACAATATTTTAAAAATCATAAACCTGTCTTACTTCCCAGTTTCTGAACAAACAGTACATGTTCCACTACTTAGTGTGAATGTGGAGCCAGGAACACTGGATTCATTCGAATCTGTGAGGTTTACTGAGCACCTACTATGTACCAGGAGCTAGCTATTCTAGGCACATGGTAAACAGGTAAACAAAACAGTCTGAGCCAGAAGGTGGGTGGGTTCGTATGCTGGCTCTTCCTCTTGGCAGCTGGAGACCCACAGGAAGGACCATTTTCACTAGTTAAAAAAAATTCACAATTTTTTATTTTTAGACAGAGTCTCGCTCTGTCACCAAGCCTGGACTGCAGCGGCACAATCACCGCTCACCGAAGCCTTAACCGCCTGGGGCTCACTGAATCCTCCCATTTCAGCTTCCCAAGTAGCTGGGACTACAGGGGTACACCTGAGCTGGCGTCCTCTGAGCTCCCTCTATGTGCTGCACATCATGCCAGGTGTCTTATCTGTTTATTAGTCCCTTCCTCCCTCCCACCTTCATCTTTCCACCTGCCCATCTAGCACGTGTGTATCTAGCCCCTACTATGTGAAGGCCGGGTCGGGGAGGCTGCCGTAAGCCAGCCAGCCAGTCTCTGCCATAGAAGCTTCCAGTCCAGCAAAGGAGCTGGGCATCGATCAAGTCACCTCCCTTCTCAGTGTGGTCAGATCAATGCCAGGGAGTCAAGGGAAGTATGAGGCCTGTCAAGGGGGGCGGCTAAGGAAAGCAGAGGACGCTTCCCTGGGAGAGCCAGGTGAAGAACACTCTGGGCAAGGCGGGAAGGAGCCTGGTGCAGCTGAGGTTGAGCACGGCGGGGATGGGTGGGCCACAGGGGACAGCCACCCCTCACCGTGTGGGTAGTGGCACTCGTTTCCTTTCTCCTATTGGGAAGCCACGTGATGACCTCGGGTGGAACTCTGGTCCAGCCTGTAGCCCTGCTGCTCTGTTGAGAAGCAAACTTGTATGTCATGACTGGTAGACTATTGAGAGGAATTTGCATTTAAAGAAGTACATGAGCCTAGTGAGCATAGCTTAAATTCTGGGCTCCGCGTATGCTCTACAGCCTGTGCACCATCCTCGGTGCCTGGTGAAGACGGCAGCTAGACTCCAACCCTCCTGCTGCTTGCCATGCCTCGCGTCCACCCAGACGGGGCACTATTTTCTGATTCATGTGAAAGTATCCTGCCTGGGGAGGGTGGTAGTGTCCTGTCCAAGTGCCTAAAGAACTTCTGGAATGCCAGTAGGGCTTTGTCCCATGTCACCTGAGCTAAGCTGTAACCATGTACCCCAGGTCCCCTCTCCTGTATAATTACAGGTTAGTGTGGTCCACAAGACACATTTTGTGCAAGATTTGAAAGGCAGAGGAGCAGCCACATTCTTCCTGCTTGGAAAGTCCACACAGGGTGCCAGGTGCTATGTACGGCAGCTCATGGATGCCACCTGCCTTGCAGACTGCGAGGTAGCTCAGGGCAGCCACTGCCCTAAGCCTCTTTTCTCATCTGACTGCAGGGGGTAGGGATCTGTCCTGTACAAGAAAGAATGGAGTCATTGCTTACCAAGCACCCATTCTACGACAGTTCTGCATCTATGCACCCATAAGCCGCTGCCCCTAAGTGGTTTACTGCTTACCTCTCTTTTCAGCATCTCTCTGTTGATTAATCAATCACCTAAAATAACCAAAAACCACATGAAGCACTGAGAAATTCTGAAGTTGACTAAGACCAATTTCCTGACTCCAAGAGGATGCCTGGCATAGAAGGAGGCTGGAGCACACAGTCCCTGGTGGGCACTCAGCTCAGCCCTTCACTGAGCGTGCTTCTGTGCGGTAGTAAACCAGATTTGTGAAATGCTTCTTGCTTATGAAGCACCTCTTGACTGATGAAATTTTGAATACCTGACAGTAAGTTAAAGGCTCAAACTCCTATCATAAAGAAACTTGTTCAATCTAATATCTTCCAAGCTTATTTGACCACAAACTCTTTTTTTTATGAAATACCTATTAGCATCTCGAGTGCCTGTAGGAACACCATCTAGGGACTCAGACCGTGTTTTCTGGAGTTCTCCTCCTTAATGGCCAGGTTATCCTGAGCAAACGTCCCCATCTATGGATAGTGGGGACAATGATACCTCCTCTTGCCCCAGGTCTTGCCCCAAGGACATACCACTTCCTTCTTATAGCAATCTTGTGGGGTGAATGTCATTGAGCCTGTTGTAGGGCTGAGGCGACTGAAGTTTAGAGTGTATGAAACTTAACTCATCTGGTTTACAGTGGAGCCAAGACTCAAAGCAAGTCTGACTGACAGACACATGTCCATGGTCTTCTCCACACCATATTGCCTGATGGTCAGGGCCACCCGACCATCATGGGTGGGGACCTTTGATAGGCCCGTTCAGACCCCCTCCATCCCACGCAGACTGGCACTTTTATTGGCTATTATTACCTTGAGGGCAGAGTAAGGGACTCATCTGAGAACCGTGAACACGATCCTCAGAAAATGTATACAACACACGAATCTCTATCTACCTGTCGTCTGTCTGTGGATCTATCTATCTGTGTATCTATCTATATATGTATCTATGTATCTATCCATCTATCTAAACCCAGGGCCACCTTGTTTTGTTTTTATTTTTGCATTTACTCATGTTGCATTCTTATTTGCTCTTTATTTAATTTCTGACCTGCCAGTCCTCGCTTCCAGCTGGATTGTCAGCCCCCAGAGGGCAGAGATGACTTCTAAGCTATGTGATGTCTCCTTGGTACCCTGCTGCACCTAATCCATGGTGTGTGCTCCACGTTCACTGATCGAATGAGTCAATCTATGTTGTTCTTATTTTCCAGCCAAATGTTCAACTCCTGGTTTTCCGAATATCCACGCTGTGCCGCAGGGGCCAGGATAGTATACCTGGCATGCTAGTTGCTATTCTCATCTACCTTAAGAATGCTGTCTAGTATTAAACCTGCCCTGTCTACACGCTTAATGCTATGTATCCCTGCTGCAACCTATGCAGAAGACATAATCCAGAAGTCCTGCTATTGTCTGATCCAGCAGAAAAGGAAAATGTATTTCTCCTGCAGAGAATTGCAGGGCGGATCTGAATCATTTAGACAGGCAGGCTCCGTGGACGTATTACTGAAGGAAAGGGTCAATGCCTTACTTGACTTCCAGAAGAACTCCTTGGAAATACGATGCCATTCATTTGTTTGCACGTACTGATTGGGCATCTGCCATGTACTCAGCATTGTGAGCCACTCCAGAGATGTTAAGACCCCAGCCCTTGAGCATGCTTGAATCTATTGTGAATCTATTTAATCAAAGTTTCTTCACTGCCAGGGTTTCCATAGCATCAAAAAAAGTCAGAGATCTGAATCGCTATTACAATTATTTCACCCTGAACCTGCTTTCTATCAAATCATTTGTGTTTTCTAATCTACAAAAATAGGTATGCAGATGCTTTCTTTTTTTCAGAGGATTTTTGTGAGCTTTCAAGAGGGTAAAAAAAAAGAACTCGGCAAAATGAATAGTAATTTGAGGAATTTCCAGAGTAAATGAGGCTTTCAGCAGAGCCTATGATCTGTGTGCACAAGTCATTAAAAACAAATCCCTCTGCAAAAACTGGGCAAACCAACATTTATCCCCAGACTGTCTCTGTATGCAACTGGGTGGCTGTGTCATCCGTGGAGGCTGCTAATGAAGCTCTTTATATTAATTTGAAAGTAAACAGATTTGGACAACTTTATTACCTGGGAAAGCAGCAGCAACTATCCCAAATCACACAGGCTCTTACAGTTCAATTTGGAGAAAATTATCCTTCTAAAAATGTCTCTGTGTGTGTGTGTCTGTGTGTGTGTTGTGCATATGTAGATCATGTACAATTATTTTGCATGATTACAAAGTTACAGAGACACAAACTCTATGTTGTAAATAACTCATCTGTTTTGAGTAAGGGACAAACTAAGTAAACAGAAATAATCATGCTTGGGCCAGGCATGGTGGCTCACGTCTATAATCCCAGCACTGGGGGAGGCTGAGGTGGGCGGATCACCTGAGGTCAGGGGCTTGAGATCAGCCTGGTCAACATGTTGAAACACCATCTCTACTAAAAATACACACAAAAAAAAAAGAAAAGAAAAACCTGTCTCTACTAAAAATACAAAAATGAGCTGGGCATGGTAGCAGGTGTCTGTAATCCCAGCTACTCAGGAGGCAGGCACGAGAATCACTTGAACCCAGGAGACGGAGGTTGCGGTGAGCTGAGATGACACCACTGCACTCCAGCCTGGGAGACAGCGAGACCCTGTCTCAAAAGAAAAAAAAGAAAAGAAAAGAAAAAGAATGATTTTTGTCCTGCACTGGGCTTGCTCTATGGTTAAACTATAACACAGGAAGCCCTTTTCTATGCCTTGTGTCTTGTAACCTCCCCAGAAACCCCATAAGACACTCACCAGAGGTTTAGAGAGGAGAAGGGATTTGCACATTGCTCGTTACTCATCTTGTAAATGGCATACTGAGGACTTAAATTCATTCTTTAGTCCAATGTCTGTGCTCTCAACCACTGCATATGGATTTAAGAATCTGAGAAATTCTTTGAGAGAAAATTAAACTGGAAAGCGTCCTTTTTCCACCAATTTGAATGTAAAAATATCAGATGATTGAAGAAAGAGAAAACTGGACACACAACATCTAGATTAGACGTGGACAATGCCCATATTCAGGAAAAATGTCAGTCCTACCTTTTGGCTTTAGTAAGATAGTCATGACATTTTAAAATTTCTTGTTTCTTTTTTTCTTTTTGTGCATTTGCTTGTTTTTTATTTAAAAAATTATTGTACTAGGAGACGACCAATTTAAGTTCAGAATTCTGCCTGAAAATATCCCGGTTAACATGATTCTGGATTGTTAATATAGTTCTTCAGGAAGAAAAAGCACAGTCACTTTATCTACACCAAGATCCTCATCTGGCACTGGGTCAAGAGCATGAGGATGATTTCACGACTGGTGTCAAAGTGTCATCGAGCCTTAGTCATTTACAATATGTTATTGCAAGCCCAGTGAAAAACAACAACTACATTTCACCCTAAAGCATGTTCTTTGCCTGCAGATTAGCCATATGGAATTCAAGAAGTAATTTACAGCTGCCCGGTTTCAGAGGCAGTGAGGATGATTTGTGTAAGTCAGTGCCCGTGCAAGAGTTCAGTACAGCTCTTGGACAAATTTTCCCAACTTGTTTTGCAGCCTGGGACCTTGTTGTTCCTTCGTTGACTTCTTCTGTGTTCCCTGGATTTTGAAAGTGGCCGTTTTTTGGCAGCTCCTCACCTTCTGCTCATTGTGGAAGCCAACTCCAGATGCCGAGGCGCCCTCTAAGAAGGCTTCCCGTCAGGTTCATGGAGAAACCGATCACAGCGTCAGCCACATCCACTCGTCATTTTCTCCCTGTGGTCTGGATTCTGACAGAAACCTTTGACTTTCTCCTGATGCATTTCTACCTCATTGACTTGGGGAAAAAGTACAGAGCATAGGAGTATTCCGAATGTTTCCAGAGCGATTACGCTCGCTGGCCGGCGATCCCTCTGTGTTTCCACCACATGGAACGCCATCTGGTCCCCCGGCACGGCCTGTCTGGGGAAAACCAGGAAGGGGGTGCAGACACGATGGACATTTCAACACAGCGAAGTCAATTTTAAGAGAAAAGGGCCAAGGACCTCCCGCTCCTCCACGTTTGCCTCTTTATTTTTTTTGAGCCATCTTGGAGACTGTCTGGCCATGTTTCTGTTCTCTGGTGCTTATGGCATTGACTCTGGTCAGAAGAAGAGAAAAATCCTCAGGGAAAGTACAGGATGTGACAGAAAACTGAGCTGGTGAATCAGGGGTGGGCTGGTCCCCGTTGTGTCAAAGTGTAAGAGTTCTAAAATGTTGTGGGCAGGAAATGGCATTGCTGAGTCAGTGGGGAGGACTCTGCTCCATGACTCATCCCCCACGACAGACACACCTTGGGGCACAGACACAGATGAAATCCAGAAAAGCTTATAGTGGGGTTAATGGGAAGGCTCGTTGAGAACTACTGAGTGAGAAACTCTCCCAAACTCCAGGGCATTTAAGGGAAAAGGATATCTAGAGATGCAGATTTAGGTGGGTTCCTTAGAGGCAGACCCTGGAACAAGGTTGTGTGTAAAAAGAATTTACCAGGAAATTTACCGGGAAAGTTATCTCCAAAGACACGGGGAGGAGAAACTGAGAAGAAGAAAGGCAGGAAACCAAGTGAAGGTGAAGCTTCAGGCAAAGTCAGCTGAAGATGCCTTTGACTCAGCCCCTGGGCAAGAAGTCACATCCCAGAGCCAGCCAATCGGGGCCAACAGTTGCAGTATTTGTACCCACAAGATGCCCCTGGGGGCTGTAAACTCCCAGGCGCTGCTGACTTTGCATACTCTCGGGCAGAGTGCCTTCTGAGGGCAGCACTTGGCAAAACACCCCAGCACTGGCTGCTGGGCAGCTGGTGTCCTAACGGGATCAGGCCAGAGGGCACAGCGGGGTGTACAGGGCCAGCTCCCACTGGGACGTGAGCATTTCTGCCCAGCTACATGTGTGGAGACAACTGTTCATTTAGTTTGATGTCAGCCATGTGGGAGTATTTACACCATGGAAATTGGCAAGTGCTGTAATTCAGGGTTTTCTTTTTGAGAGCTCATTGTTAAACATTTACCAGCTTGGCTGCAACACTGACAACGTCTGCTACAGACTCATACAACCGACATTTCCTGAGCATTTCCTCGGTGCCACGCACTGTTCTAAGCAGTTTTTACGCATGTTAGCTCATTTGATCCTCACCATGACCCCACGGAGAGAGTACCGTTTATCATCTGCATTCACAAATGAGGAAACCAAGGCACAGAGAGGCTGATGATGTAAAGAGGCTGAGCTGCAGTCAAGGCTGTCTGGTTCTAGAGTCTGTGCTCTTCAATATGCAAAATTCAACAACGCAGAGTGTGCAGGCTTGCACTGTGTAGAAGTTGCATGCTTTAACGAGAGGAGAGTAAATGTGTACAGGTCGTTCATTGCAGCACAACTCATAACAAGTACTGGAAATCACCAAAATGCCCACATCTAGGATATCCAATTGAATAGACTATGGTACTTCCATTCAATGGAGTACTATACAGCTGTGAAAAAGAGTGAGGCAGTGTGATATGAACTGTGGTGGAGTGATAGCCAAGGTCAAAGGAGTAAAACGACAAGGAAAAAAAGACATAAGCATAAAACAGAATGCCTATCATGCCATGTTTTGGCAAAATGTCGATAAATGTGCCCCCTGCAAAGAAATGAAGGAACAATAAATGAGGAACAATTCAGGGCTTCATACACACGGGGAGTGGGAATGGGTGGAGGGGATGGAGGAAGGGTGAAGCTTCTGAGTAAACCTTTTTCATAGAGTTTTGGTCATTGCAATTCTATTAGTGCTAATATTTCACCTATTAAAAACTTAAATTCATAAGAATTTAAATGTTTTCAGGGGATATATGTACATTTGCTAGTGTGAACACTTCTTTGCAATGGTGGTCTTTAGCATGGGGAATTTTCATGTTGTACTTTCACATGTCTGTGGTCTGAAACTTTTATATATGTGTGCACTGCTTTGAAGGAAAGCCCTATCACAAAGCGTATGGCGCGGTGTCTCATTGCTGAGGATGTGAGTGTTGTGGTGGGGTAAGCAATGACTCCTGGGGTTGCTGTGTCTCAAGAAGATGTTCCTAACACTCAGATTTGGGGATTGCCTGGAAACAACAGGAAGTCACCCAGGAACTGCGGATTTCTGGATCATGGTGGAGAGATGACTCCCTCTAGTTGCTGAAGAGAGCTCTCGGGAGATGACCACAGCTGTATTCCTCCAGCAAGGCGTCTGATAGGGGCCCCCAATGGTGGTCTTCAGACCCCAGTGATGGGCTGTAGGTAAAGGCCTTGGAATCTGGCTTCTGTTCAGTCCTCTACTGGATTGCTAATGTGCTCTCATATGTGCCAGATCCTCCCTTGTGGGACTAGGGACTGTCTGGAGACAGAAACAAACAAGTTAACAGATAAGAGAATGTGAATTTAGATGGAGCTTCCCTTCCCACTCTAAGCAGCCCAACCAGGCTGTAGATTTCATGAGAACAGACTCTCTCTGGAGGTTTGTGCTAATTTCTCTTTCCAATTGGGCTGGGAATACCATCAAACAGCTGCTCTGGTGCTGGTCCAGAGCATCTGCATCTGCTCGGACGGCAACTGGGAAGCCTGGAAGTTCATGGACACAGGGAAGGATGGCTTGGAAACCTGTGCTTCTGTGTGATCAGCCTCTGTAGTTAAGAACAGTCACATTGCTTCGATTTCTGGCTCATTCTTGGGGCTGGTTCTGGTTGCTTGACCCTGATCACATAGGATGTTTCCCCATCTCATCTCATGCAGTAGGAAGCATGTCAGGGAGAGTAGACAGAAGCCCTGCACTGGGTCCTGATTTCTCTTCTTCCAAGCTGTGTGACTTTGATAGGTCACTTTTCTTCTCTGAATCCCCACATGATAAAATAGAAACACTAATATCCACCTGCATCTGGGGTTGGACCAAATTGTGATTTGAGAGCTTGTAACCACCTATCTCTGATAAACAGAAACTCTGAGAACTGAACCCAGATTTGACTATTCAGAGCCAGCATTCTTTCCTCCCATCATCTGTAAGCCTGGAGATAAGTGGTTTCAGGTACAGACTCCTTGCTTCTCTCCACCCTTTACTGAGTAAGTGACTCAACCTCTTTTCTTCTAAGCTATCTTATCTATAAAAATGGGCTAATCATGGACCTACCTCCTGGGGCTGTTGAGGGACTAAATATGCTGAATTCTTAGAATGGTGCAATAAATACTGAGTGCTTTGGTTAAGGTGCTCTAGACACACAGTGCTTCCAGTTCACTTCAGACATGTTGAATTCTTCCCTCTGATTAGCCCAAGGTCTAGACCAGGAACAGTAAATTCACAGCTGTTTTACCACCCCCACCACTGATGTCCAAGGCAGACATCATCAATCAATCCCCTCTCTCTCCACTGTCTGGGTAGAGTCTCGGAAACTTCAAGGCAGGCACTACTAGTTGACAGCAGTTGAAGTCACTGCCATCCCCTTGCAAAAATATGTATGGAATCTGGCTTCCTATGATGAGCTGCTTTTCATAGCAAGTGACGGTTGTCCACAAAACCTGAGGTCCCCAGTGCAATCTGGGAACTGTCTGATTGCCTTTCATGAGTTCAAAAACCATTGTCTCCCAAATGAGGAGGAAAGCTATTTTTGCCAGGAGAGAGTGGAGATAGGATAAGATACTGTTCCTGTTTTCCTAGAGTCAGGAAGAGCCCTCTCGAGGGAAAGTGGGGGTGTCAGGGTATAATTGACGATATAATATGGTGATAGGCAGCCCCTCAGCCACTGGCTTCCTTTTAAATCTGCTTCTCTTTAGAGCCACTTTGGAAGGAATGGTGACTCTGAACCTCTGACAGACGGAAGGAAAGGATGCTGCTTTGAATGGACAAACCTGAGTTTGATTCCCAGCACGTTTACCAGATGTGGGATCTGATCTTGGGGGATGTTCTTCAAACCTCTCTGAGCTTCAGTTTCTTCATTAATAAATGAGAAGAAATGCCAATTTTGAAGGGCATTCATTAATTCACCACCTACGATGAGCCACACTCTCTCCAGGCTTGGAGTGAAGAGGACGTCTATCTCTGAGGATAAGGGATGATACAGGGAAACACCTCCCACAGTGCTTAAAATGTTTGCTAGTGGCCATTATTATCTTCAAAATACCATTTGCACAAATATGTTTAGCACACTCACATCAGAAACACCTGCTTGAAAGAGACAAGCATTTTGCTTTCTCTTTCTGTAGACCAGCTTGCCCACACTTTGGGGCCCTTCCCCCAAAGCCCATCCACCCTCGTCTTCTGGTTTGTTTTGGGGTCTGTGTATTTGGAGGATGCTGTCATAGAGGCAAGAATAATACGCTTCATTAACAATCCTAGTCCACCTTTTCCTATTTCTTGGCTGCGTGACCTTGGGCAAGTCATTCCACGCTTCCTCTTTCAAAAAGGAATAGGGACCTTTCCCAGCTGGGTCCTGTGGGGACTTGACGGCTGATGAAGGAGGGAGAAGGAGCCTGCAGGTGCGTTTCCCTGGAATCTCGTGAGGGTTTCCTGCAGTGGCATGCTTCCAGGCTGATGGCAAACCCTGCAGCCCCTATGCATGCCCTCTGCCTTAGCACTGGCGAAAGCCCAGCTCATGGGGCCCGTCCTGGGCACAGTCCTCAGCCCTTTCTGAATATTGCCTCTTTTCCCTCCTCCTCACTAGGGAGTTCTTGTACAGCCCTTATACGGGGCCAGCTCCTAAAACTGCCAGCTCCTCTCACCCATTATTTCCAGGAACCAGCCACCCCTTCCTCTCCCCAGGGCCTTTGCACATGCACTGTTCCCTGCACTGGACACGTCATGTCCCAGATGTCTGCTGCTTTGCATTCTCCCATTTCAGATCTCGGCTCACGTGTGAGAGGCTTCCCTTTCAACCAGGAACACCCCTGGCTGAAAGAATCTCTCTCAGTCTTAGCCACTTGTTCCAGACTTGGTTTATTTTCTGGTGGCGATCTCCCTGTCTCATGCATTCCTTGTGGACTGTATTTCTCTGCAACTGCAGTGTGAGCCCCCAGAGAGCCAAAGCTGGGCTGTGGTGTGTTGTTCCCAGTACCGCCACCAATATCTGGACCCAGGCCGGCCCAAGGTGGACGCATGAAGCATCTGTCAGTGGAGGAATAAATGCAGATCCCTGTCATGCAGAAGGGGCTCCTGAGAGGTCACACCTGCTGCCCATGGCTGCACAGCTAGTAGATGGAGGAGGGGTGGCCTGCACAGGCACGCCACACCCTCTCTGGTGTCCGTATAAGCGGCCCAGCCCGGCAGCTGCAGCTCTTCCTGTCTCACCCTTACCGGTGTTTGGAGTTTGTAAAACCCGCTAATCCCCGACCCTGTGTCATCCGTGGCAAGCTAATGGGCCTCTCTTCAGAGCTCAAGGCTGAGAGGTCTAGCTCTCCCGCTCCACGCACTTAGTGTCCAAATATCTGATTTACTGGGAGAGGCCCAGGGCATCCCGCTCGGTGCCTTAATAGCCGGCCCAGTGTAAAAGGCACCAGTGGTAAAATCGTTCCCGGGGAGGGTGCATTTGGAGATGGAAGGCAAAGTGAAAATCCCTTTTGGCTTCTCCCAGGAAAGAGTTTGCCTGCTGCCCTAGGACCTGGAACGCCGTTGACCTCTGTCAGATACGCCCAGAATCCTAAAGCCCAGACAGCCAGGGAGAGGGTTCCAGCTACTGAACAGGAAGTGCTGACGGGAGAAGAGCAAATGGCCGATCCTTGGGTCTTGCCTTCAATTCATGCAGGATGTTCAGAAGAGAAGCCAGTACAGAAGACAACCTCAAATAGGAAGTCTGATTTGCTATGCTCCTGGCAGACACCAGAAACCCCAGCAGCATGGCTGTGTCAGTGCGTGGGGGCCTGTCTGTGTGAAACCCACACCGTCTGCTCTGTCAGGAGGCGGCGGTGATGAAAAGCAACAGTGCTGGGCTCCCCAGGCTAGAATGTGTATCCCAGTGTGGCTCCTATCGGCTGTGTAACTTGGGCCACTTGCCTCACTGTCTGAGCCTCGGTTTTCTCATCTGGGAAATGGGCTCTCTCATGCCACAAGTTACCCAATCATCCCTTCCAAAACCTCCTGAGAATGAAAGAGGGCACAGCGAATGGCTTCACTGGGGCATCTGCTTTGAATGACGACTGTCCCCAGCAAATTCCAGGTCCTTTTTGGACACCTACTCACAACTATAAAGTTGTGTCTGTGCATATGTGCATGTGTGTGTGAGCGCGTGTGTATGTGTGTGCATGTGTATGTGCATGTGTGTGCATGTGTGCATCTGTATATATGTGTGTGCGCGCATGTGTGTACACGTGTGTGCATGTGCATGTGTATATATGTGTGTGTGCGTATGCATGTATGCCAAGTGGCACAAAGAGGGAGGTTGCTATCATGATGTCTGGGAGCAAAGGTCAACCGTGGAGTCTAGAAAGATCCCAGTTTATTTCTGTGTTGTACATGTGAAACTGGATGCTCCTTTTGGAAGACATCAAAAGGGAATCAGCTGACTGCAAAGATACCCAGGTAGCGTTTGCACACACTCTCCCCGGCCTTGCCCTGGTGCGCTGCTTAGAGTCAGGATCCATGGACAACTGAGGGAGGCCGTGAAGGGTGGGAGCCGGCCATCGTCGACACCCTAAGGAGGCCGTGAAGGGTGGGAGCCGGCCATCATCTCTCCCAGGCCTATTTCCGAAGGTCCCTCTATCACCATCTTGAAAGCCACCATCCTTTTCAGGAAACAGAAAAAAGCGTAGCCGTCTGGCATTCCAAGAAACCCACCAGGAGGAATGCGGAGAGTCAAACGTGCTGGTCTCCCTCCAGCAGTTCCTCGGGGGACAGAAATGATTTCTTACGCTAATGGCCGGCCCCTCTGACGCTGACATTTTCTTACATTGTACTTAAGCCCGGTTTGTTTTGCTTTCTGTCTCCACAACAATTACAAAGATTTATTTTTTATTGCTCCAGTTAACTCTGCCAGGACCACACTTCCTATTTCTTTTTAAAGGAACAGCTCTACTGTCTGGTTGGGACTAGAAACTGAGCATTTTCAATCACAAAAAGGAAAATAAATAAGGCTGAACTCATCTTCTGGAGAAGGGCTGGCACTTTGTCCTGTGCATGCTGCCAGAAGGGGCTTCTGGCTCTTTTCCTCATGACAGGAGGGTTCACCCAGCCACCCTGCTGGGGTCCCTGCATGAGGCGGTGTTGTTACAGAGCCAGGGAATTAGAAGCTGTCCTCCCCAAATGGCTCCTCTGAGCACCCCTGAGAGCTCAGAAAGTACTCTGTTCTCACCAGCAGGTGACCTGCTTTCATGTGAGGTAACAGGGCCGGGGTCCTGGGGTGCATCTTTTGCAGGTTCAGTGTGAAGTTCTTTCGCCTCTTTTGCAGATTTGATGTGCTGTTCTCAATCACTGGCTTCAGGGATGCGCGCAGAGGCCGGGCCATGCAAGGGAGCAACCAGCACGTTGCATCCCTGCTCCTCCAGGTTCCAGCTGTGTGAGCGGGGAAAGTGACTGACCCTCTCTGAGCCCCAGTTTCACCCCTGGAAAGCGGGAGCGACAACAGTGCCTGCCACCCTGGACTGCTGAGAGGATTCACTGACGCCACCAGTGGCAATGAGCATGCATAGCCTGGCTGCGGGAGCTGTGGTTGATTGAATAACAGCCCCCCAAGGATGCCCACATACAAATCCCTGGAACCTGTGAATATGCAACCTAATGTTGCAAAAGGGACTTTGCAGACGTGATTAGGTTAAGGGTCCAGAGATGAAGAGATCATTCTGGATTATCTGAGGGGGCCCAATGTTATCACAAAGGTTCTTGCAATGTAGTGGCAGAAGGGTCAGATTTAGAGGAGATGGGTGAAGGTAGCAGTGGTTAGAGTGAGGTACTTTGAAGATGGATAGGGCCATGAGTCAAGGAATGTGGGCACCCCTAGAAGCTGGAAAAGTCAGGAAAGCAGACTCTCCCTGGAGACTCCTGAAGGAACCGAGCCTGTCTACATCTCAGTTTTAGCCTAGTGAGACCCGTGAAGGACTTCTGTCCTCCAGAAATGTGAGAGAATGAAAGTGTGTTGTTTTAAGCCACTAAGTTTGTGGCCATTTGTTACTACAGCCACAGGAAACACATACAATGCTATTATTACTATTACTAACAGAGGACAGCAGAGAACTTCACACTGAGCCTCCTCCCCAGACTGTCCTCTCAGGCCCCAGTTGGCCCCCAGTGCTCTGAGGCTTCCTGTTCATCCATCCATCCCTCCATCCCTTCATTCATCTGTCCACCCATTCATTCATCCTTCCCTCCAGCCCTTCGTGTATTCACCCATTGACCCATTCATCCATTCCTCCCACTCATCCTTCCATCCTTCCCTTCATTCCTTCATCCCTGCATCCATCCACCCATTCATCCTCCATCCCTTGATCATTTGTCCGTTCACCCATTCATGCCTCCATCCTTCCCTCCATTCCTTCATCCATTCATCTAACTACCTATCCATTTTTCATCCCTCCCTCCATCCCTTCAACCATCTACTCATTCATTCATTGATCCCTCTATCCACCCATTCATTCTTCCCTCCATACATCTGTGCATCCCTCCCTCCATCCCTTCATTCATTCTTCCATTCTCCTATCCACCCATTATCCCTCCAGCCCCCTCCATCCCTTCATCCAACTGCCCATTCATCCTTCCCTCCATCCCTTTATTCATCCACCCATCCATTTATCCATCCCTTCATCCATCCTCCCATCCATTCCTCCAACCCCCTGTATCCCTTCATCCATTCATTCATACACCCATTCATTCCTTGATCCCTCACTCCATTCATTCATTCTTTGTTCATCTGTTCATTCACCCTCCATCCTTTCTTCCATCTCTTCATCAGTCCCTCCATCCCTTCATCCATTCATCTATCCACTCATTCATTTATCCTTCATTCCATCCCTCCCTTCATTCATTTACCCATCCATCCATTTATTTACTTGTTTATTCAATTATTCATTCACTTACTCCTTCCTTCCTTCCTGAATACCTGGCATCGGCACGAGGCACTTTGCTGGGGGCTGACATCTCAGCCTCTCCCTGCTCCTGTCCACCTCTACCATGTCAGCAGCCATAGTTATTCTTCCAAATGGCACCAGTCTACATGCCCTTGTGCTCATGCCCCAGTGGCTCCCTCTGTCCTCAGTCCTGTGAAAAGTCCTTGCTCTGCCGCTTGGAGCTTGTCCCCTCTGCTCTCCCCTTTGCTGACCCTGTTGCAGCCACTTTAACCCCTGGCTTTGACTCCTGCCCCAGGCCTCTTGCACTTGCCCTGCTCCTGGGTGGAGCACCTTCCCCCAGGTGGCTGCATAATTTGCTGCCTCACCTTCTCAGGTCACCTCCTCATTGAGACTCTTCTTGATCACTTTTCCCCTTTCCCACCTTATTTTCCCATCCTACTCATCAACATCCATATCTTCCACTTCTAAATTTATATTTCTTGTCTGCCTCTCCTGCTAAAAACATGCTCCCTCAAGGCAGAGTTTTCCACTGTTTTGTTCTGAGCTATCTCCTCAGTTCCTAGCACATAGTAGGTACTCAATAAATATTTGTGGAATAGGTGAATGAGTATCAGGTTCTTTAAAGCTGAATTCCAAACTCCCTCCCCAGACTCATCTTGATTCTTAGCCTAGTTCATGTGCCTGTCTGCCAAGTGGCACAAAGAGGGAGGTTGCTATCATGAGGTCTGGGAGCAAAGGTCAACCTTGGAGTCTAGAAAGATCCCAGTTTATTTCTGTATTGTACACGTGAAACTGGATGTTCTACTCAATTGGCTGTCCCAGGAACATCTTTTTCTCTTAAGCTCTTCTGCTTTTGCACAGGTGAATGTCTTCTCTGCATGGTGAACACCTAAGCATCCTTTAAAACCCATCTCCTTCACAAATTTTTCTCTAATGCTTTAATCCCAGGTTGTTTGCCTCTCCTCTCCTGCAGTTTAGAAGCATTTTGTACTTCCTCCTATAAAGAATTTATCTTGTTTTTCAGAGTTTTTTTTTTTTTTCCTTTAACACATCTCTTTCCCTGACCAGAGACTGTTAATATTCATCTTACATTTTAGTTTTTTGCACCATCTAGCAACTCTCTGGCATAGAGCAGATGATTAAAGACAGTCAAAGAGTAAATGAGTGAATGAATGAATGAATGAATGCCTCCCTGCAGGGTAGGCAGGAACCTTGTCTTCTTTGACCCTAGATGTAGTCATCGAGCAGTTTCTGGCACACAGGAGGCATTCAGAAGAGTGTCTTGTCTATAAGGACAAGGGTTTCATGTCTATAGGGACAGGGGTTTCTTGTCTATAAGGGTGAGGGTTTCTTGTCTATAAGAACAGGAGTTTGCATGTGTTTTGTTCACCCCTGTATTCCCAGTACTTAGAGCAGCTCCTGGCACATAGTAGGAGCTTAGAAATAATTGATGAGTGAATAAATTGTGAGGGACCTATTTTCATCAGCTCCCTCTCTCAAAGGCCTGCCATGGTTAGAGAGGGGCTTGTGGCACTTTCCAGGCTGCTGAGGTCTCTTCCTCCCGGGTCATGCACTCACGTGTCTGTGCGAATCAGAGTCTGCTTGACAAGGAGAAAGAGAGGTGGTCAAAGTGTATGATTCAGCCCATTTCTTGGCTTTTCTCAGATAAGGTGGCTCAAAATGTCTTCTGTGCAGGTCGGGTCTGCTTTTTATAGACTTCTGTGGACAAAAGTGAGGTCTGCAAATTGAGGGCTTGCGGGTCACTGTCTTACCTCTCCTGGGGACATGTGCCCAAGGCCTGCGTGAGGCCCCTCTCCCAGGACTGTGTGGGGCTGGGCTGCTCGTTGGAGAGGTGCATGGTGCTTTTCTGGGTGGGCTGTGCAGTTCCTGCTGGCAACCACTCTCATGGCGGAAGCTCTGCTGGAGAAGCACAGAGCAGTGGGGTGGAGTGTTCACTGCACGGCCTCGCGGGCACGAGCCCACCTCTCCGTGCCATAACCTGGCCAAGGAGAGGAGGGCTCAGTCCTTGGGAGCTTCCCCAGAGGGACCTGGCCCAACCATAGTCCCAGGATATGGCTTCTTACTGGGAACCTTTGCTCTTAGGGCCATGGGGTGAGCTGCTGGCTGGTCTTACCCTGCTGGCACACACCCTTACATCACTGAACCCAGAAGGTTTCCTCCAAATGGGACTTTTGGCCACTGCTTGGAGGGAACTGGGGTGAGGGCCTGGGGCTGTTTCCCTTTGGAGACAACTAATCCAACCTGACCTATCTAGAGTTCCCAGATTTAGAGAAAAAAGTCAGAGACAAACAAAACCAAACTAAACCCAGGATGCCCACTTACATTTAAATTTCAGATAAACTACAAATATTCTTATTTGTATATGTAGTTCCCATGTAATATTTGGGCAGAAGCCGTGGGATACCACACTCTTGTGCCCAACTAACTGAGAGATTCTCTTTCCCAAAGGCAAAGGAGACTTTATTAGTCCATGTTCATGCTGATAAAGACATACCCGACATTGGGCAATTTACAAAAAGAAAAAAAGAAAAGAAAAGAAATTTATTGGACTTACAGTTCCACACGGCCAAGGAGGCCTCACAATCATGGCGGAAGGCAAGGAGGCGCAAGTCACATCTTCCATGGATGGCAGCAGGCAAACAGAGAAGATTGTGTGGGGAAACGCCTCTTTACAAATATCATCAGATCTCACGAGACTTACTCACTACCACGAGAACAGCACAGGAATGACCTGCCTCCAGCATTCAGTGACCTCCTACCGGGTCCCTCACACAACACGTGGGAATTCAAGGTGAGATTTGGGTGTGGACACAGCCACACCGTATCAGGGGTGGAGTGAGTACAGGGACACCTGTGGTCACTGGTGCACACCCCGCCCTCCATGAGGAGGCTCCGTGCACAAAGCATCTCTGCCCAGCCTGGGCTGCAGCAAGACTCTCCTCCCATCCTGCCTCCTTCTGGCCTCTGCCTCCCGGGTTCAAGTGATTCTCCTGCCTCAACCTCCTGAGTAACTGGGACTACAGGCACACATCACCACACCCAGCTCAATTTTTTTTTTTTAGGAGAGATGGGGTTTCACCATGTTGTCCAGGCTGGTCTCGATCTCTTGACCTCGTAATCCACCCTCCCCAGTCTCCCAAAGTGCTGGGATTACAGGTGTCAGCCACCACACCCGGCCCTAGATGCCCAATCTTGAACTTTCTAGCCATCGGAATTGTGAGCCAAATAAACGTTATTTTCCTTATAAATTACCCAGCCTCAGGTATGCCTTTATAGCAACACAAAACAGACTAAGACACTTTCTGCACATTTGCCATAGAGGTAAGCCTCAGGAAGATGAGGAGTTTTGTCTCTATTGTAGGCTGCCATATTTCTAGCACCCCAAAATAGTGCCTCCCACAGAGTAGGAGCTCCATTTACGTTTGTTGAATGACTGACAGAACTGGCTCCCAGGCCATCTACTAGACTGAGGGTCTCTACCAGGGCAAGAATGGAGCAGCTTTATCAGCCCAGGGCCAGGCTTGGGGAAAACGCTCAGTAAATGCTTGGGAAATTGAATCACTTTTTGGTCCAGCAGTGAAATTTCCTGTGACTCAGTAAATCACTTTAACTAATGAAGGAATAACAATCCCAGAGGAGCAGAAGTTTCAACTATGCAGATTATTTCTGAGATTTAAAAAGTGACTCTTCAAAGAAATAAGTCCCTGGAGGCTGCTGGCTCTCCATAAAGGCTGACTTTCCACTCTCTCAAGTAGCTCATTTTGGCCCTGAGACAAGATTCAGTTGGTGGTTTTTTAATAAATAATGTCTTTGTGTAACACAAGTAAAATTTAGAAAATTTACAGAAGTAGAAGGAATTAAGAAAAAATAACTCATTAGCCACAGACAACCAGAGTATTCATCACCTGCTATTATATTCATATTTCTTTCCGGTCGTTTTTTGATATGTCTATTTTGATGTCATGCTAAACAAATTCAAAGGCAATTGTATTGCTGCTTCAGTGAAAGAAACATCCATCTGTACAGTGTTCCCCAGCTTCCACGCAGCTTAAACGCTCCAGAGGTGGCCAGCCGGTGGGGGCTGGGGAGTCTGGACAGCTCTAGAAGGAGAGGGACAGGAGGGGCTTCGAGCAGGGGTGTGGGGTAGGAGGGACACATCCATGCAGCCACTGAGAGGGACGAGGGGATAGCTCGTTCTGGGCAAGTCGCTCTGCGCTCCCAGGACCCAAATGCCCACGTGAATGGTGCTTCAGAGACCAAGTGCCAAAGGAGGACAAAGCTCGCCGCCATAAACCCATTTCCTGGCCTCGGCTCCCAGTTCATCTGCAACTTGCACTTTTCCAATTACGAGCCCCTCTGCAGCCTGGGTGGGAAAGCGCACGGCTCCCACTGAGGGCGCAGGCTGCGAGCCGGCGGGGCTGGGGACGATGCCGCAGTGGGTGTTTTGGGGGGAAATGATACATCCCGATGGCCTGAACGCAGTGAGGCCGGGTCGGGCTTTGTGGTGGCCGCTGATGTCATTTCAGAGAAAGAGCTTAAGGGTTGTTTTGTTTTTCAGGCTGTCTCTGAGATTGTTTCTCTCTCTCTCTCTTTTTTTAATAAAAAAACTTCTGATTTTATCTGAAAACGGATGTTCCAAACCCCAAACCGCCAACCCAGGCTTGCTAGAAGGCCCCTTCCCTGGTCAGGGCTGGCGCCGGGTGCTGGGTGCAGACTGGGAAATGCCGGGTCGCCTGGTTCAATCCCCCGCAGAGCTCCCAAACCTCGTTTGTGCTGGCCTGTTGAGGGGCCCAGAGCTGGGCGGAGGGCGGGAAGGCCGGTGACGGGCTGGCCCGGAGAGGTCTGTGGAGGGGGCTCATCTCATGGAAGGCAGCAATCGTTATCCAAGAATGCCACTGCATGTGCTCCAAAATTCTATCTTCCGAGTGCGTGTGGGAGGCTCACCCTTGGCTGACATGCTGGGAACTCAGTGGATGATGTCGTCTGGGCTGGTACTCACAGTCTCCATAAACAGGAGAGAGGGAGGGAGAGATGGGAGAAAGGCCCGCCTCCTGCCTGGGGGCGCGCAAAGGGTTAACGGCAGCCATCTCCAGCCAGGAAGCCCCCTGGACTCTCCTCTGATCCACCCAGACCTCCATCTTGGGGGTGAGTATTCAGAAAGGACCCCCACTGACTCTTTAGCACTCTTCTGTTGCCCTCCAAGTCCTCACACGTCGCTGTCTGCTGCTTGGGTAGACTGTGGTCGGCCACTAATTGGTAGGGAAACATAATTCTGCACTGCCGGTTATTGAGGCCCTACTGCGTGGCCAAGTTCAACACTGGTGGCTTTCTACTTGCCGTCTCCATTAATTCACACATCCACGGGGTGGGCTGATCCATTTTCCAGATGAAGAAACTGAGGCTCAGAGGTTCAGGTCATCCAGCCAGGAAGCAAGAGAGCTGGGATTCCAGCTGCTACCTGCTGGGCTTCTTTTTCCCGTTGCTTTCAGGGGAGGGCAACTGTCGTGGGTTAAATGTTTCCCCCAAAAAAGATTTGCTCACATCTGAACCCCAGGTACCCATCAATGTAACCCTATTTGGAAAAAGGGCTTTGCAGATGTCCTGATGTTAAGATGAGGTCATCCTGGATTGACAGGGGGCCCTAAAATGAATGCAAAGTGTCCCTATGACAGTCACACAAGAGGCTGCAGACACCGGCGGAGCAGGCCGTGTGAGACCGAGGCAGAGACTCGAGCGACACAGCCGCCAGCCAGAGAGCAACAAGGTTGGCTGGAGCCACCAGCAGCCGGGACAGGGGCCCAGAACAGACGCAGATGCCCCCCAGAGCACCTGGAAGGGACCAAACCCAGCGACACTTGAATTTGGACTTCCAGCCTCCAGAACTCTGAGAAAGTAAGATTCTGTGAGCTTCTGCCACATACCCAGAACACCCATCTAGCTACCCTGAGGACTGCAGGCCGCTCCGCCTTTGGTTCTCTTGTGCCTGTTCAGGCATGAGGGGTTCCAGCACCAGGCTGGCCCTGGCAACCAGGAGCCAGGTCAGTGGCTTCCAAACATCCCTGCCCTCCACCACGTGCAGGGGCCTTCTCAAAGGGAGAGCTGGCATGGCCCAAGTCTCCACAGCGCCTGGACACGTGTGTGTTCCTTCCTCCTGCCCATGCACGACCCAGGAGACACGGCTTATCTATCAACACATATGCATGGCACATCCGGGGGCTGCCAGGCCCTGCTGTAGGCAGAGGGCAGTGAACAAAACCAGGTTCCTTTCTTGAGTCAGTTATGTGGGAGGGTGAGAGACAGGGAACAAGCAATGAATGAAGAAAAAGAGGGAGGAGGAGGGAAGGAAGGAAAGAAAGAAGGAGGGAAGGAAAGAAGAAAGGAGAGAAGGGGAAAAGAAGGAGGGAAGAAAAGAAGGAAGGAGGGAAGGAAGGAGGAGGGAGGACCTCCTTCTCTCTCGTCCCCCTCGATCTCTTTTTGTCTTTCTCTCTGTTTCTCTCTCTCTCTCTCTCTGTCTGTATTGATCACAGGGTGACTGGATGTCTGTTGTGGCACTGGGAGTCCCCCAGAGTGAGTGTCCAAGAGACCTGGGCAGAGGGGGCCCGGCTTCTCCTAGCCCACCTGGGAGGTCGCACGTGCCATGCCCCACTCAGGATGCAGCTGCAGAGCTCTGCCCTGCACAGTGGGGTGGGGGGCTGTCCCTCTCCACCGCAGGAGGGTCACAGAAGGTGGTATAGCTTTCGGGTTCTCCCCAGCTAGGCCCCAGCCCACACCACGCTCATCAGCCCGCCCGTTCCCGTGGCTTCCCACTCTGTCTCCTCCACGGCTTCACGTGCAGCTGCTTCCCTGAGGGGCAGTGAGATGCTCTTGCGTGGAGCAGGCCAGCTGGCATGGCCTCAGAGGTTCTCTCACCACAACTGGGCCGGCTGGACCCCCGCCCCCTGGGCTGGTCCTCCCAGCCTGTGTGAATAAAACTGCACACCCGGGAAGGCCAGTTTGGGCAAATTCCCATGATCCATATTCTTTCTGAGACATGGCTGCAGAGTTGTCAAACTTCCTGAAGAAATACTTGTTATAACTGAAGTGTATTTTGGGTGCTGGAAATATAAACTTCGGTGCTTGACCAGGTGTGACTGTAGACTCATCCATAATGGGGTGAAACGCACAGTCTGTGGATTTCCACCACAGGTTTATATTTTTAACATTTACGACCAATAAATGTTGGCTCCAACATCAACAGAAAAAAAGGAAGACCATAAATCCTTCCTTTCCAGTAGTAAAGGGAGTGGAATCCCAGACCATAACCCTTGCTGTCATATTTTAATAGCCACCGCTAGTGGAACGCTTGCCATGTCCAGATCCTGCGCTGAGCGTTTGTATTCAGCATTGCAATGGGTTCTTCAACAACTCTATTATTATCCCCAGTTTGGAGAGAAGAAACTGAGGCTTAGAGACGGTTAGTCCCTTGTTCCAGCTGACATGTTAGCAAAAAGCAGAGCCGGGTCATCAATATCCTTGTCACTAAATGAGCATCCCATATTATCACATCTCTGTCACGGAAGCTTTTCTGTAAGGGGCAGAATATTTCAAAAGCTACACATGTGAGTTCTCTGCATTATGTCATCAGAATGCTGCACCTTCAAAAAAAGTATTTGTGACATGAAATTTTGTGGCAGTGGACTGAGAATTTTGAGAAGATCAAGAGTTAGTAGGTGGATTTACTTTGAAGGTTAGCCTTGCACAAGGTTCAAGTGAGCTAATTCTCTTAGAGAATTTCTTAGATAAGGGTAAAGGAGGAGGAGCAACTGACCTTTGTTTGTAGGGAGATTCCGACCAAGAACACACTAGAGAAAACCAATGGGCCAGGTGCGGAGGATCACACATGTAATCCCAGGACTTTGGGAGACCGAGGCAGGTGGATCACTTGAGGTTAACAGTTCGAGACCAGCTTGGCCAACATGGTGAAACCCTGTCTCTACTAAAAATACAAAGAATTAGCCGGGTGTGGTAGTGGATGCCTGTACTTCTGGCTACTCGGGAGGCTAAGGCAGGAGAATCACTTGAACCCAGGAGGCAGAGATTGGAGTGAGCTGTGATTGCACCGTTGCACTCTAGCCTAGGTGACAAGAGCAAAACTCTGTCTCAAAAAAAAGAAAGAGAAAAGAAAAACCCAAAAGTTGCTTCTTTGAGAAGATCAATACAATGGATGAACATCTAACCAGGTTGATCAGGAAAGGGGAGAAAAGGCACAAATCATCAATTATTGGGGTGAGGTTGTTGGCATCACTGCAGATTTTACAGACAAGTTGGGGAAAGTGGACAAATTGCTTGAAAGACACAAACTATGAAAGCTAAGTCATGAAAAAATAGTAAACCTGAGCAGTCCTCTCTAGGAAAGTAACTATATTTGTAGTTAGAAACTTCACAAAGAAAACTCCAGGCCTATGTGGCTTCACTGATGAATTCCACCAATTGTTTAAGGAGACTAATGATTCCAACTTTACATAAACTTTTCCAGAAAACTGATAAGGAGGAGCACTTTCCCATTCATTTAATGAAGCCAACATTATCCTGATACCAAAGGCAGACAAAGTAATTACAAGATAAGAAAACTACAGGGTGATATTCCTCATGAACACAGAAGCAACAACTCTAAATAAAATTTTAGGAAATCAGACTCAACAATATATAAAAAGGATAATACATCATGAGTGAGCCCCCAGAATGCAAGATTAGTTGATTTGAAAATCAATCAATGTAACTCAATATAGTAACAAACCGAGCAAGAAAATCACGGCCGGGCGCGGTGGCTCACGCCTGAATCCCAGCACTTTGGGAGGCCGAGGCAGGAAGATCTCTTGAGGTCAGGAGTTTCAGAGCAGCCTGGCCAACGTGGCAAAACCATCTCTACTAAAAATACAAAAGTTAGCCAGGCATGTTGGCAGATGCCCATAATCCCAGCAACTCAGGAGGCTGAGGCAGGAGATCACTTGAACCCGGGAGGCGGAGGCTGCGGTGAGCCGAGATTGTGCCACTGCTCTCCAGCCTGGGTGACAGAGTGACACTCTGTCTCCAGGAAAAAAAGAAAAAGAAAAAGAAACAAGAAAATCATGATAATCTAACAGTGGCAGAAAAAGCATCTGACAAAACCCAACATTCATTCTTAATTTTAAAAAACTCTGATGAAACAAGAAGTAGGACATCCGCCTAATTTTGGAAAACACAATCACAACTCATTCAGTATGAAATAGATAAGTTGACTAGTCCTGTAAGTATTTTAAACATTAAATTAACAATTTTTAAATTACCACAAAAGAAATCTCCTTGTTCAAATGGCTTTACTGGAGAATTCTACCAAATATTTAAACAAGAATTAACACGAATTTTATACAGTTTCTTCTGAGAAATACATCACATGGGAACATTTTCCAGTTCATTCTGTTAGGCCAGTATTACCCTAATATCAAAACCAGACAAAGGCAATAAAACTGTAGTCTAATATTGCCCGTGAATATAGATGCAAAACTTTTTGAATATATATCAGCAAACAGAATTCAGTAGTATATAAGAAGAATTATATACCATAACCAAGTAGGACTAATTCCAAGGACACAGGCATATTTTAATACTAAAAAATCAATCAACATAATCCAGCTGATTGACAAGTTAAAGGAGAAAAATCCCATATTCACATTAATCAATGCAAGAAAGCATTGATAAAATTCAACACCCATTTGTGATTAAAAAAAAACAACTCAGAAAAATAGAAACAGGAGAGAAACTTCCTGACTTGACAAAGTGCATCTACAAAAAGCTACAGATAACATTATACTTAGTTGTGGAAGACTAAATGTTTTCCCCCTAAGATTGCGAACACAGCAAGGATGTCTCCTCCCCAACTCTTATTCAGTGGAGTGCTACAGGTTCTAGCCAGAACAATAAACACCAAAATTAAAAATACAACACCACTTACAATTGCTTGAAATATGGATAAATGTAACGAAACGTGAAACTTGTATGCTGAAAAATATGCAATGTTGATGAAGGAAATCAAAGAAGATCTTAATAAATGGAGCGATATGCTGATTCATGGATTGAAAGGCTCAACATAGCAAAGATCTCAGTTCTCTTCAAATTGATATACAAGTTTAATGCAATTTCTAACAAAATAACAGCAGAATTTTTTTTTTGACTGATGGACAGGGTTATTCTAAAATTATTTGAAAATGGAAAGAAACTAGGTAAGTTCAAATAATTTTGAAAAAAGAAGAAGAAAGTGAGAAGAATCAGTCTCCCGTATGTCAAGGGTAGCTACAGTAATCAAGCAGACCGTGATAATGGTGGAAGGGTAGACATATGTCAACAGAACAGAATAGAGACTCAGAAATAGACCCACACCAGGATACAGAGGCAAAGCAGGAAAATAATGAGCTGAGGACGGTTTACAAGACTAGTAAGTGAATGTGCTGTTTTTCACCCTAGGACCTGACAACTCCAAGTCCAGGCCTCCAATCTGAACCTATCTGCCCACTGGGAAGCTCTCACGTCAATCCTGTGCTCTTTTAGTGCTCCCACTGTAATCTCAATAACACAGAATTTTTTTCCAATGAAAACTGTGAATCTTAAAGCAAACGTATCGATTGGAACCGCGTCATCAGGTTCTGCAGGTACGCACTCCCAGCGCTCATTCAAACAATCTGCTCTCAATCTAGCAGAAGCCACGCCCCACCCGTGTCCTGCGTGATTGTAAGTTTGTTTTTAAAGCATCACCTGGAGAAGCATTTCTTATGAAAATTGTAGAAACAACACAACACTCACCCACATGTATTTCCTCTGTTTCAACCCATCCAGTCCTGGCAGCTCCTACAAGCATCTGCTGTGTCACTTTTTTCCTTCTTCTCCTTTCATGCCGGGGACCTCAGTAGACCAGTAAGCCACAGTTGGGAATGCGTTCAGAGACCATTAGTTCAGGAAGCACAGTGAAATCCAAAGAAACCATGAACCAGCGAGCTGGAAAACACTCTTATGAAAGGCCTTTTCAGGCCGTTGCTTTCAGGAGGAGTTTGTTTTTGGATTAAAGGAGTTTATTCAGGTATTCACAAATACCCAGCTCTCGGCAGCAGCTGGAACGTGGAGAGCCTTCAGTCGCCATCACTGGCCGTAGAGCAGACTGGCATGCTCGCCCTGAGCAACACGCGGATGAAAGGGGCGTAATGAGGTGACGCCTTCAGAGGAGATGAAAGGCCCAAAACATCCTCAGAAACGGAGGCCAGATAGACCCTGAAATCACTGCTTGCTTTATTTTGGAAGTAGGCGTTCCAATGAAAGCCTAGGTGTGAAGGGCACCGGAGGCAGCCAGGCCTCGGACTGGGTTGCCTGCTTGCTTTCTCCCACTGCCGCCCTGTTCTTGCTTGGGGAAGAAACATGATGGAAACGTCATTCCTCGATTTCCTGCACGCCTAGCAAATGCTGTGAATGCCTCGCTCCTTAACCAGGGCCTCTAGGCTGAGGGGACACTTTGATGGGCTTCTAGGCAGTGTGGGTGAGAGGACCACAGGGCTTGAGGGCGCAGGCCAGATTCGAAATCTCCCCCCACATCAGGTTCTTCTGGGTCTTCTCAGTGGCTCATCTGTATTTTGGAGTCTGCTGGTCACAAAACAGCGGCCTCCCCTGCTTAGAGACTGGAGACAGCTTCAGACACCGCAGTCCACCTGCAAGCTCCCGTGCCTTCGAAAAGTCTTCTTTCCTCATTCGATTCAGACAGAGGATGAGCAGGTTTTCACGATCAAAGGATTTTATGCTGAGGGCGTTGATCAATCTGTCCCACCCAGGTTCAGTTTCACGTGAGGAAGTGAAGCCCCAGCGAGGCTGGGTGACTCGCTCTGAGTGGTAGAACTAGAGCCCAAGAGAAACTGGAGAGAATTTTGACCCTCAAACCAGTGCTTTTTCTCCTGTTCGAGCTATTCCTTTTCCACTTCCCTTTATTTTTAATCCTTTAATGGACATACTCTGACTGTGTTCTGAGCGCTCATTAACACATATTTAAATAATTATGGAAAAATCCACATTTTATGCATCCTTAAGCACTCTGACCTCGGGTTTCTGCAGCTGGGGCTTATGGAGCTTCAAATACTTGGCAGCTTTTAAACCGCACTCTCACTGCTTCTTTTGCTCCTGTGGTCTTGAAGGAACCGGCACAACACACCTGCCTTGTTGAGCTCAGTCTCCAAAATGCTCACACAAACACTCGGCTTTTTCTTTTTCTTCTCCCCGCGGCCCCCGCCACCCTTTCCTGGCTGAAGTGGAGCGTGGAGGATGAATGCACTATTGAAAAGCCACGCCGACAACACCACTAAATAAGGATTCTTCTTGGTTGGCAGAATTTTTCCAGTGTAGACCAGGGCCGCGTGGAAGGGGACGGAGGGTGTCCCTTGGCCAGCACAGTGACTGTGGCCTGAGGCAGCAGCTTCCACGAGAATGGAACCACACCGTCCTATGCCATGCTTTGGAGGCAGTCTATATTATGCTCCTTCTGCCTTGGGTTAGTGCTAATGGTATAACATTTCACTGTACACATGGACCGTCGACTTCAAAATCAAACGTATACGGACGGGACAAATTGGACATTTGGGTTGCCATCTATTTGTTTAATATACTTAATTTTGCTATTCTTGACAGCATTTGATAAACAGCTCTGCATACAGAACTTTTCAATCAAATCTGAATATATTTACTCGCGACAAGTCCTACAAGTGCTGTTCCATAAAGGGTCTGCATGCCTTAAATTTGAACCTGTATTGCCAAGCTGCTCCTGAGAAAGGTGGGGATGATTTTGAACTCTGCCATCAGCTTTAGAGAATGCCCACCGTGCCCCCTGCCTTCACCAACACTGTGGTTCCTCATGAAAAACAGTCTTCATCCATCTAAGGTTGCAGCGCCCCATCTGCTGAGGACGTGTTGCTTGAGACTCAAAGACTGAAGAGGGGTGGTCCAGGCTGGGGAGCAGGCTTTCAGGTGGGGAAAGAGACAGACCTTGGCAGAGGAGCAGCAGGCAAGAGGAGGATTTTACCCACTGTACCCTCCCCATGGTGCTGCCTTGGGCTGACAATGCCCCGTGACTAAAGGGACACGTTGGCCCTCTCCTGGAGATTCCTCAAAAAATTGGAGAGTTGCCACATGACCCAGCAATTCACTCCTAGAGGAGCTATAAGCAGGTTTTAGAGATTTTTGGTTCTTTTGTTTTGTTTGTTTGAGACAGAATTTTACTGTTGCCCTAGCTGGAGTGCAGTAACACCATCTCAGCTCTCTGCAACCTCCACCTCCCTAATTCAAGCGATTCTCCTGCCTCAGCCTCCTGAGTAGCTGGGACTGCAGGTGGGTGCCACCCTGCCTGGGTAATTTTTTTGTATTTTTAGTAGAGAGGGGGTATCCCTATGTTGGCCAGGCTGGTCTCGAACTCCTGACCTCAAGTGATCCACCTGCCTCACCCTCCCAAAGTACTGGGATTACAAGTGTGAGCCACCACACCTGGCCTTGGAGAGATTGTTGCACACCCTTGTTCACAGCAGCATGATTCACAATCGCTAAAACATGGAAGCAACCCACATGTCCATTGACAGATAAATATGTAAACAAAGCGTGGTCCATCCATAGGGTGGAATATTATGCAGCCCTAAAAAGGATGAAATCCCGACACATGCTCCAACATGGATGAGCCCTGAGGACATTATGCTCAGTGAAATAAGTCAGGCACAAAAGTAAAATGAACACTGTACAACTGCATGTATATGAGATGCCTAGAGTAGTCAGATTTAAGGAGACAGAAAGTAGAAGGTGGGCGCCAGGGCTGGGGAGGATGAGTTGGGAGTTTTGACTTAGTGTTTAATGGGGGCAGAATTTGTTTGGGAAGATAAAAAAAAAATCTGGAGATGGATGGTGGTGATGGTCATAAAACAATATGAATAAAAATAGTTTAAAAGGTGATATCATGTATATTTTGCTGCAATTAAGCAAAAGTTTGGCAGCCACTAGCATGTAGGGTGTCACCTTCACCACCCTCCACCCGTGTGGAGTCTGCCTTGCAGAGGGGGAGCTATGAAAAGAGACAGGTAGATGGGGCAGGTGCTGTGTGCAGGGCCGGGCTGGGCCATTCATCTGCAGCCCAGGTGCTATCTTCAGAAGGCCCAAGGTCACCCCGGGGACAGGCTCCTCCACACAGAGGCCTGCAGCTGCCAAGGCCTCACCCCTCGGAGACCTGGGGCGATAAGAAGAGGTGTAACTCCACCTGCAAGCTGCCAGGGCTCAGATGCACTTCAAAGACCAGACTCCGGGAGGAGGCCCCAGAGCGAGCGGGAAGAGGCGTGAAGGGGATGATCATGTTCCACCAGAGTGAAAAGGGCCCTGTGGGGAGAATCTGATGGGTTTATGGGGATGGTAACTGTCTCCCTGGAAGTCCCAGCAGGGTGAGGTGAGTCCTCAGAGCTCAGGGGAGGCGAGTGAGGGCCCCCCAAACCTCAAAATGCAACAGCAGAAGCAGCAGGGGGGCCATATGAGGACCACAAGTGGAGAGCGCGCAGTCTGCCTCCCTGGAGAGGGCATGCAGGGCTCCTGGAATCCCACGCACATTCCAGGCATAAAGAATGAGGATGAGAATCAAAATCTGCCGCCGCGCCCCCCCGTCACAACAGTCACTCTTTCTCCAAAGAAGTAAAGCCCCAAATTCCCTGAAGGTACACCCCTGCTGCCAAACCCAATGCCTTCTCTCTAAATGGCAAAGGAAGGTAGGATTTACTCCCTCAGGTTGGGTCTTGGTTTTTTAAAAACGTACCTCTGGAAACAAACTCTAAAAGCATCTCAGGAGGGCCCACTCCTCCCAGGAAGCAATCCTGAGGTTGCCAGGAATGCTCATAAGATTGCAAGGCCCTATTGCTCCTGCTGCCCTAACCACCAGGGACAGGAACTGGAGGGCACCTTTGGGATGTCCAGGTGGGTGAGCCCGAGGTGCTGGGATGTGAGGGACAGACAATCCCTGCCCTCACGGAGCTGTTCACCAGGGGACGAGGTTGACACAGTCCAGAGGGAGCACCCTGTAACAGGGGTCCTGTTTGGCCCAGACCTCACCATCCAGCTGTAGGTACAGACCCCCTTGCATCCTCTGAGTGTGGACGCCCCTGGCCGTGTGTTAAGGCGGAACTCCTGGCCCAGGGAGCACCAGGCTGACCTACCAGATAAGCCGCCCCTCCCTCCCCATGGGAAGAAGCCAGTGAAGAGTGGGGATGGCGGGAGGACCGTGCTGCAACCTTAGCGTGCGTGCTCAGGAGAAGAAAGCGGACACCCCTGCACGGGAGAACAGGTGGAGTGGCAGCATCCCCAGACAGATATGCCTTACCTCGGAGATTCTGATTTGGCGTCTGTGTGTAGCAGGCTCCAAGGGGCATTCTGGGGGCACAGCCAGGTTGGTATGAATGGGGAGGTGCAGAGCACCATGGCTGCAGCAGGAGCCTGGACCGGGGAAGCTCATCGCCCTTCTCATCCTGTGTCCTTAGGAAGAGTGGAGTTTGACCTTTCCGTTGTGAAGGCCAAGGTCAGTTCGTAACTTATTGAGTCTGAGGCAGCAACAGGGTCTAAGCAGACCTGTGGGAGGCAGTGGGAGAAGCAGGGGCTGTGCTCCAGAGCCAAGCTGCGGCTCCAGATGACTCCAGCTCATCGGTGTCAGCTGATGGCTCCCCGGATGGAGAGAGAGCCTGGGCCTGGAGTTGGGCGGCCTGGATTCACATCCTGACTTGGCCTAATACAGGAACCACTGTAGGACCTGGGGTGGGTGATTTCACCCTGCTTACCTCAGTTTCCCCAACTGTGAGAAATAAGAGGAATATCCACATCCTGGAGTTGTGAGAAGCACGTGAGCTGCACGCTATGGACCCCATAGTTCCCCTTATTGATCAGCACTGTACAGAATATTCTGGAATCGAGAGATAGCAGAGTGCAGGATGAATTGTGCAGCCCGGTATGGCCTCGTCAAACTTGAGCAGGGTGCAGAAAGCACCTCTGATTTAACTCTGCAAAACACTGAGTGGGTCAACTTTTCTTTAAACAAACTCTCTACTCCTCTGCGGTGTGCTCCTGAATGCCAGCCTGGCTTGGAGCGGTACCAAGGGAGCGCCGTTCATTCATGCCCCTTGCAGAGTGCGTGCCTGCAGTGACATCTCAAAGTGTCAGACGTGAGCAAGGGCTTCTAGAGAGAGCCGCTGACATCCTGGTTCGATAAAGACGCTGCCTTTTGGGTTACTCAGTTACTGGAATTTTCCGCCTCCTGCCAAAACCCTGTCAAGTCGGGGCACATCTTCTTTAGAAGAAAACAAGAGTTCTGCAGGAAAACGCCAACGCAGCCTCTCATGGGCATAAGCAAAAGGGCAACTCTGCTCCGGCACATCTGTGGACCGGCGAGACCACCTGAGAGCTGTGTGTGTTCACAGTGCTCCGTCTTTTCACCCCCAGGAACCTTCTGGAAATCCAGATCTGAAACATGCAGTCCCAGGGAGAGGCTCATGGATCGCAGGCCGTCTACACCAAACGTGCCCGCCAGGCCCCGTGATGGAAGCCCAGGCTGCTGAGCCGGACAGGACCAGAGAAGACCGCCAGCGTTCAGGGACCCAGCGTGCGGGGAGCTGTGGGCTCCGAGACTAGTCCTCCTGGGTAGGAGGGTTCTGGCAAGTGGCTCCACCAACGTCTCTCGGATTTCCTGTGTCTTTTATCCGACCTCATACTTTACCTTCCGTTGTTAGATTCTTATCCCACGGCTGAATGAGACACTTCAGTGTATGGACTCTGATTTCAAAAGGCCAAGTGCAAAGCAGACGGGCTTTATGTGAGCAACATAAACACTGATGTCTGTTAGGGTCCCGTTTTCATTGACGCTCACTCTTCTCCTCCCAGCCATCCCTGTTTTCTGAACGTTCTGAAGGCCGTGATTGCAAAGTTGCAGCCACTACCAAAGAAATGTTTCATTTATAATGTCTCAGCGACAAGTGATGAGCAATCTAGCTGTAATGTAAATACGATTTTATTTTTCCCATTTAAAAATTTTTTATATGTATTTTTTATTGCACGTTAGGTTCTGGAGTACATGTGCAGAACATGCAGGCTTGTTGCATAGGTACATACATGGCAGTGTGGTTTGCTGCCTCCATCCCCATCACGTATATCTGGCATTTCTCCCCATGTTATCCCTCCCCAACTCCCCACCCCTCACTGTCCCTCCCCTAGTCCCCTCCCCACAGACCCCAGCGTATAGTGCTCCCCTCCCTATGTCCATGTGTTCTCATTGCTCAACACCCGCCTATGAGTGATACCATGCAGTGTTTGATTTTCTGTTCTTGTGTCAGTTTGCTGAGAATGATGGTTTCCAGATTCATCCATGTCCCTACAAAGGACACGAACTCATCTTTTTTTTTTTTTTATGGCTGCATAGTATTCCACGGTGTATATGGGCCATATTTTCCCTGTCCAGTCTATCATCGATGGGCATTTGGGTTGGTTCTGGGTCTTTGCTATTGTAAACAGTGCCCCAGTGAACATAGGTGTGCATGTGTCTTTCTAATAGAACGATTTATAATCCTTTGGATATATACTGCCTGTAATGGGATTGCTGGGTCAAATGGAATTTTTATTTCTAGGTCCTTGAGGAATCACCACACTGTCTTCCACAATGGTTGAACTAATTTACACTCCCACCAACAGTGTACAAGCGTTCCTATTTCTCCACATCCTCTCCAGCATGTTGTCTCCAGATTTTTTAATGATCGCCATTCTAACTGGTGCGAGATGGTATCTCAATGTGGTTTTGATTTGCATTTCTCTCTCATGAGAAGCACAGACACAGTGAGCCCAGGTGTGTTCAAGGTCCTAATGATGTCACCAAGGCCCAGGTGTGTCCACCCTCGGAATGATGGTGTCTCGTCCTCAGGCTATAGTAAGGGACCGCAGACTCGAGTATCTCAGCCTCTCAAGACAGCATCCAAATCCAGCATGGGGCAGGGGGTCTGTCTTTGCATTTTCCAGAAGCAGACTTCCCTCTTTGTCAACTTTGGTCTAAAGCCCCTTCCTCACCGGACCCCTGAACCCCACTGTAGGTGCTGTGGTTGCTCTGCTGCCGTGCCCATAGACCCCTCGGCAGACGCGTTACCTGGCCTCATGCCATGAGTGCTGTGGTAGCTCCTGGAAAAGGAGCATGTTGCATTTGCAGCCTGTGTCACCAGAGGCTGACTGTGTGCAAGAAGGGAAGGGCTGCTGTGGGAAGCTCCTGGGTGGGGCTTCTGAGTGGGAAGCTGTGGCTAGACCCCAGGGCCATCTGAGGACGGGGGCAATAGAGCTGGTCTGAGATAGGCTGTCTCTGTTTCTCACGGTGCTCCATCAAGTCAAGACCAGACCTGGAATCCAGGTCTCCCATTTGCTGACTTCTTGGTTACAATTCCCGTAAAACCTACAATATAATCACAGTGGAGCATTGTGAAAAGCAATTAAGGGGAAAATGTCCTTCCTCTCCTTTCTTTCTAGATACTTGTCTGAATCTTAAGGTCTGTTTTCATTTAATTGCTCCTTCCAAAAGCGTGAAGTTAAAGGTCTGATGCAATGATATTTCATTTGAAAAATCCCAAAAGGCTAATGATATGGTTTGCCTCTGAGTCTCCACCCAAATCTCACCTCAAATTGTAATAATCCCCAGTGTCAAGGGTGGAGCCAGCTGGCGATCATTGAATCATGGGAGTGGTTTCAGCCACGCTGTTCTCGTGATAGTGAGTGAGTGCTCAGAAAACCAGATGGTATTAGAAGCACCTGACATTTGCCCTGCTGGCACCTGTTTTCTTGCCCACTGCCATGTGAAATGTACCTTCCACCTTCCACCATGATTGTGAGGCCTCGCCAGCCACAAGGAACTGTGTCCATTAAAACTCTTTTTCTTTATGAACTACCCAGTCTTAGTTATGTGCTTATCTGCAGCGTGAAAATGGACTAATACAGCTTCATCCACATGCACTCCCAGAGCAGAGTGCCTGCTCCCCGAGATGTCCTGGCAGCGCCTCCTGCAGAGTCCGAGGTGGCCTTTCTGCCTGCGCCTCCCCACCGGGCCCTCTGTAAGCACTGACTGGGGATGTGCAGAGGCAGCTTGGGCCTCGCTCCTCACCCATGGAGAGCAGAGCCTCCTGGCCTCCGATAGCAGCTCTGCATTCCTGCTTCCTGCTCTCCATGGCCTGGGGTGACCACAGGAGGATGACAAGCTTCTCCCTGGCCACCCCTCCTGGCCTCTCCCTTGCTAAGGAACGTTAGGCCGTCCAAGGGCAGTGGGGAGATGCATCAGAACGCATGAGCCCTTGCTGGAGCTGATGGAGCCATCGCTCTTGGAGGCAGCTGATGACCCGGGCAGCCCTGTGCCATCGCCCCATGCTCCGCGCTCCTATGGCCACCAGCAAGCAAGGCTCATGGGAGAAAAACTCCCGGAACATACTGTTGAGAACTAGTAAAGAAAACGCCTGGAAGAGCAGCGGTCACGGAAAACGCCAGGGACGAGGTCCCCAAATGTTTGTTCTGTGCCAAGGTGGGGCAGAGGAGGCTGGAGAGGCGCTCGGAGCTGTCCAAAGGAACGAAGGGATGGGGACAGCTGGTCAGAGTCCCCTCCCACATGGCGTTATCTGCTGCCCCTTCTTCACATGGAACAGGAAGGGAGAAGTGAAGGAAGTGGAAACTGCACACCACACACCAGGTCAGCTTTTTGCTGCTTGGAGCTCAGTTTTTGCTAACTTTGGGTAACCCAGAAGAGAGGGGTGTTTTGTCAAGACATTAAAGAAATTATTTTTGAAGGGAAACAAGACAGGCTATTCATGAGCAGCAGGGAAGCAGCCTGTTTCGGGGCCGGCACTCCCGCCGTGCCCATTAATTTGATTTAATGAGATGATGAGGCTGATTTGGGGCATCCATTCCTGGCCACAGGGCCCCCACCTCGGTGCCCCGGAGAGGGCGTTCACGCGAAGAATGGCCGAACTTTGAAGCTTTATTTTGTTTTCCTCTCTCCCCACTCCCACCCTCTGCCAATTAACACCAGGGAGAAATTACATCCAGGTGCGGCCTGACGCTGCCCACTGGCAGTTACAGCCTTCTTCATCCCTAAGGGTGAGGGGAAGTAGTGAGGCTGGAGATGGTGGCTTCAGGGCCCAGAAAGGTGCCAGGTGTGTCACTAACCTGAGTGCCCAATGTCTGAGCCATGTGACCTGGCCATCTGGCATGTTTTGGGGCCACAGGAATGCTCCACCTAAGGGTCTTTGTATCTGCTAGTCCAGCATAGGAATGCTCTCCCTCCAGAACTCTGTGTGGCTGCCTACTTCCTGTCATTCAGATCTGGGGTCAGATGGTACCACCTTCCAGAGGCCTCCCCCAACCACCCACATCTAAACAGAGTCTCCCCAAAGTGAATCACCTTTCATCCCTCACCTGGGATGTATTTGTGTGTACATTTTTCTCTACGGCACTTGTCATGACTGGACACAGTATTTGCTTGTGTGTTTCCTCACTTGCTTCCTGACTCCCATGTCGGACTTGGACCACACGCGAGCCGAGAACGTGCACATTCGTTTGCTTCCGTATCCCCAGTACCGGGAGCATCACCAAGCACACAGCAGGAGCTTAATAAGCCCGCACTGGGAAAATACATGAACGAACAACACTGACTGCACCTGTGCCTGCTACACGCCAGGCTCCGTGTTAGATTCCACACACGTGCACATGTGCACACACACACAGGCACACGCACCTGTCTGTCATGGACTTACCTAGCTATTTGCTCAATTAATCCTCACAGCAGCTCTTTGAAGAAAACATCATAAACTCTCTTCTACAGATAATGCCATGTGGGAGGGGGCTCTGCCAAGCTGTCCCCATCCCTTTGTTTCTTTGGACAGATGGGAGCGCTGAGGCTCAGAGGGGTTATGTGACTTCTCATTGTCACACAGCAGGGGGTTCAGGTCTGCACCAAGGCTTCCCGATGCCAGCGTTCCCCCTCCTCCCTCCTGAGCACCCCGCTTTACCACCGTGAGTGCTGTGGTAGCTCACCTGCCCCACCCCTGGACCCCTGCAGCTGGGTGCATCACCTAGGCTTACATCCATGTTGCCCTGGGCAGGAGTTTCCTTGGCGGAGGCAGGTCTCCTTGGTGGGTGACCATGGAGTGCCCGCTGGCCCCGAGGGCACCTGGCAGCTGGGCTCCTGCTGTGAGAACCATCTCATTGGTCACTCATTCCATGTGTTTGCGCCCACAGTGGCCACTGTACCACATGGCTCTGGGTACTGGTCCATGAGGAAAACCCTGGACAAGCCCTGCTGCACAGCAAGAGCAGACGTACATCACCTGTGTCTTATCCCCTTGTGTCTTGGTAACGACCCATTGACCCACTTTACACACATGTACAGGCACATACACATACACCCTCGCATGCATGTACACACAAACCGTGTACACACACGTGCACACATGCTCCACATACACAGAACGCATATAAACACGTGTGCACACACAACACACACATGCAGATATACACATATACATATACACGTTTACACACGTACACACATTCACACATATACCACACACATACACATATACACAAAATACACGTGCACGTATATACACATGTACACATATACACCCACATACGCCTCAGGGCTCACTAAAGGACAAGTGTATTCCTTGTGGAGCTGAAACCCCCAGGGTCTGGCTCTGATGGCTGCCATCTGGGCTGGGGAACCTTGGTCCATCCACTGCAACCACGAACTTTTGGCACTCATGGCTGGACCCACAGTCATGACCCTGAAAGGAAGAATGAAGGTTGAGGACACTGGTGCCTCCCAGAGAGGCTGGCTGAGGTGCTGACATGGCTGGACTGGGCTGCCTGCCGATGAGATCTCCCACCTCACAGGCAAGTCCTGACGGCAGTGCACGTGGGCTTCCCACGAGGGCCACATGCAGAGGTCCAGGGAGGGTCCAGATCTTCCTTCTTTACGAGCTGTAGGGAACAAGGCTGGGCACCCCCCAGGGCTGGCATCACAAGAGGTGAGTGGCAGCAGGACCTGCTCGGGGGTGCTGGGGGGATTCGCTGAGACGGCTCCTAAGGGGCCTGCCTGCAGCAACCGCTCTGTCGGCGGTGGCCATTATCGCCACGGCTTCCTTCAGGGGAATCTCTGAGACGCCAGCCCCACCCTGCTGGCCTCAGTCCCAAGCGTACTGTATAGACAGATCATGCCCAAAAGCCAAGGACGCTCTGGGCAGCCCCACTGCCCTGGAGGGTGCTGAGCTACAATGAGCCCAAGGCCCCATGGGCTTGGGAAAACCCAGCTTCGAGGAGCCAAAGCACAGGACAGCCCTGTTCCTCCCCTGCCACGGTGCAGGTCCCAAACGGACACAGGATCTAGGCAGGGCCCTTTTCTGTGTGCTTAGCAGATCACAAGCTCAATGTACCCCCTCAGCCTGTCCCAAGGGTGGGCTTTGGTCCCCACCCTCTCTGGTTCAGCTGAGAAAGCACCTCAGGTGCTGGCACCTTCAGAGAGGCATGGCCCACAGTGCCGGGCCGTCCAGTTACGGAAGGGACCTAACACTTCACTGTAGAACTAAGTTGGGGAAAAGTCACACCTCTAGGGGCTCTGCTCCTCTAACTTCCATCTCTTGGAGCTGTAGGGCTGCTCAGAATTTAAATCACAAAAGGGTCACTGTCTCCCTGGCTTTAAAAAATGATCTGTTGGATTATTGCATTCTTTTCTTTTCTTTTTTTTTTTTTCCTTTTTGTGGAATATGTTGCACAGGCTGGTCTTGAACTCCTGAGCTCAAGCGATCCTCCTGTCTCTGCCTCCCTAAGTGCTGGCATTACAGGCATGAGCCACCAACGCCTCACTGTGCTTTTTTTGGTCAATATTTGAGCAGGACGAGCCCTCCCAGTTCAACTGGCCAGCCTTGCCGGACACCCCGAAGATGCTGGCCGGGCTGTGGGCACCTCCCCTTTCAGTGCTGTGCTCGGGGCGTGGCTCTGTGTCTGGGGCCTTTGAAGAACCTCCTTCCTTCCCTCTTGTGTTTTGGGGAATGAATGAATTTCCAGTGGACAGCGACAAGTCCTGAAACTAAGTCTAGCCTGTGTGTCACATCCCGTGGGAGAACTGCGTGATGGTTAGAATGGCGCGGATGGAGAGTAATGAGTGAGCAGGGATTCAGATGCCCATGCTGGGCCTTCAGACTGGGGCTAAGGGGTGAGTGAGGAGTCAAGGCGGCCATGGAGAGCCAGCCCAGGGCAGGGGGGTCATGGACTCAGTGGGGGTGCACTGTGGGGCCCTGGGCACATCACTCAGCCTCTTTGGGTCTGTAAAGTTGGAGTCATCCCAAGGTTGCCATGAGAACATGTCTTAAATACCATGGGGGATGGGGTCTAGTGCACCGGCCCTGCTGAAAGGCACCGCTTTCACAGCGCTTAAACTCACCCACCATGTACATCCAGCCTGCACACGCTGCGCCTCCTGAAGACCAGGATGTGGGCTTCCACGCCTGACTTCTTTTACCCGGCACCATGTTTTTGAGACTTGGGTGTCCGCACTTCCTTTCTCCTGCGGCTGAGGAGCATTCCGTTGTATGAAAAGACCACACTCTGTTCATCATCGATGGATATTTAGGCTGTCCTCACTTGTGGCTATCGTGAACAAGCTGCTGAGGACATCTGTTTATAAGTTTGCAAAACGTTATTTGTTTTATTTTTGCATGGAAGTTAGTTATTGTTTCTCCTGAGTAGACAGGTGGGAGTGACTCGCTGGGTCCGAGGGTGGCTCCAGGTGTCGCGTTGTGAGAACCTGCCATGCTCTGTCCCAAAGTGGCTGCACCAAATCACATGCCCAAGTGCTTAACTTCTGGTGAGCATTCTTTCCTCTTTTCTCCTTATTTGTATCTTTTAAAATGTCTGCAGTGCTTATGCCCTACTTAGAATTTTTTTTTTTCCCCTGAAGGTCAGGTTTTCTCACACAGCAGTGGCATGAGAGAAGAGGCACAGCTGGTCACATCACCTGGGATGTTCTCAGACTTCAGAAGTGGCGTGATGGGGACACTTCTGAGGGGGGACACTGTAAAAGAGGGGGGCTCCGGGTAGGTGGAGAGTGAAGGCACATGTGGGGGTTCACAGGCTCAGTGGGGGTTACTGTCAACCATAGGCTGTGGACCCAGTGGAGACTTTCACACTCCACTTGAATGGCTGCCATAAAGTGAGGCTCACTCCATTTTAAAATTTGTTTTATTTTATTTTAATGGTTTCCGCTTTTATTTTAGATTCAGGGAGTACACGTGCAGTTTAGTTACATGGGAATATTGCTGATGGTGAGATTTGGGGTAACGACGGTCCCATTAACTCAGGCAGTGAGCACAGCACCTGATGGATGGCTTTTCAGCCCTTGCCCCTCTCCTCCCTCCCACAGTCCCAGCATTTCTCTCTCCCATCTTTACGCTCACGTGTGCTCAGTGCTCAGCTCCCTCTTGTGAGAGCACGCAGTCTCTGGCTTCCTGTTCCTGTGTGGATCTGCTCAGTGTAATGCCCTCCAGCTGCATGCATGGTGCTGCAGAGCACATGATTTCATGCTTTTCCATGGCTATGTAGCAGTCCGTGGCGTGTATGGACCACAGTTTCCTCACCCAATCCGCCATCGACGGGCACCTAGGTTGATTCCACGTCTCTGCTATTGGCTCACTCCATTTAAAAGTGAAGAAAGGGATTCCCCGCATCCTTGCCACATCTGGAGTCCTGTCTCCAGCCACTGGGAATCTTGAATGGTCACATGGGACACCACTGCTAACCACATCAATGTCTTTAAAATTAATAAGGTGAGTTCACAGCTAAGGGTCTGGGCCAAAGACCAAAGGCTGATGGCAGCTTCTGGGCTTCATGCTTGCAGGTGGGGGACAGTAAACCTCAGGACAAGTGGGAGCCCAGGTGGCCACCCATAGCTGGGGCCAGACTCACCAAGGCTGATCTGGGGACAGGCTCACAGAGCTCGAGAGCGCTCATGTTATCCACACATAGCAGACATTCCTGACTTACATTAAAACTAGACTCTCCACACCCCTGAATGCACATCTCCCTTGCATTTTGGGTTTAAAAGGATCCAGTGCTTTTATTCGAAGGGTGTCCTATGATTCAGATTTTGTAGAATCCAGAATTCTCAGATTCTAGAGCTTTGAAGACTTCGGAAGATCATCCAGTTCAGACTAGTCCCTCCCTCTACCCAAACAGATCATGAGACTGATGGGAAGATCAGGGCAGACCCTCCAGGCAGTTACTAAAGCTCTTCCTCTAAGCTTCCTTACCAGAAAAGTCGGACACAATAATAAGACCCACCTCCAAAGGTCGTCGTGAGGATTAAACCAGATATGTGTGCAATGTTCTTAGAGGCAGGCCAGACACTCTGCAAATATTCAATCAATGGCAGAATTATTATTATCTTTACCATCTTCAGCATACAGTGTTTTCTTTGTTTCCACACTGCCCTTTTGAGTTCACTTTTGGCTCACAAGTGAAAGCTTCCTTCCCGAGCTCTGTTACAACATAGGAGGCAGAGCTTAAGTCTCCTTCCAGACTGGAGGGAACCAGCTCTCACCTCCGACAGGGGTGAGGCCAGAGGCGTGGGAGAGCCAGGTGGAGCGGCGAATGCCACAGTGCCTCGCCCTCTAGTGGAGGGAAGAGGCTTCAACCCTCAGGTGTGCAAGGATGCAGATGACCTGGGAGGGACATTCTACAAAACAGGTAGGTTTTCGTTCCATTGGTTTGATTCTCCTGAAACTTAGCCAGTACTTTTTTTAAAAGGGATCAGAATCACAGACAATGCAAACAAAAATATGTCCTGGCTTTACATTCGTAATGGACTTTTCCTGCCTCGAACTTTAAATGTAGACTCAAAACAAGATAAGGAAGGTGACTGTAAATGGGTACACAGGTTCTTTCTGAATTGATGAAAATATTCCAAAATCGACTGTGTTGAAGGTTGTCCAATTCTGTGAATATACTAAAACCCACTGAATTGTGCACTTTATATGGGTGAATTGTAGGGTACTTGAGTTATATCTCAATAAGGCTTATTTTAAAAAGTGTTTTACTATTTTTAGACATTTTCCCAAATACTCACTTATTACCAAAACTGGAAGAGACATAAAGAAACAGACTGTTTTCCAACCATTTTTGAGTTAATTGAGTTTCAGATGGAGTTTGTGGTTTTCCTCATTGGAGAAAGTTTACTCTGAGAGGGAATCAAAGCTTCTTGTCATGTGGAGGGGAACAGACCAACTCTTGGAAGCAGCTAAGGAGAAAGAAAGAAGATAGCTCAAAATAAAAGCAAATTATTCACTGAATGCATTCAAAGAAGAAAGATATGAAGGAAGGTCACGCTAAGCCAGGCAGGCTTCATGGAGGAAGGAACTGAGCTAGAGCCTCCAGATTTAATAAAAGTAACAAAGAGTTCTAACAAATAATAGCAGCAGCCCTCCTTCACCAGGCACTGGCCCTCCATCACTCTCCCTGCCTCCTGCCCAGCAGAGTTCCTCAAAAGACACAAGAGCCATTTGGGGAGTGGGATGTCCCTGTCTGCCTTGCCTTGCCGACCCCCTGCCAGGAGCCAGAGAGCAGGGGCCACTGAGAGTCCACATGGGCAGCTCCCAGGGTACCGAGGAAGAAGAGAGACAGTGACGAACAAGCTCAAGCCTGAGACATCCAGCACCTCCCAGGGGATTTTGGGCTGGAGAGTAACAGGCACAAAGGCGTGAGAGGGATAGAGGGGTTTCATCAAAGACAGTAGGCCCTGGCCTCAGAGGTGGGGCTGACTGAGGATAGCCATGAGGTCCCCAGCTGTCCTAAGCTGGTGAATGATAGAGGGGTGGGTGGTGTCGCCTTCCTCATTAGAATGTGCTGGGCTCGTGTGTAAATTCTCTTCATTCACTCTAGGTCTTCACTACCCAAGGCATGGTCCTCAGTCATATCCTGGGAGCTGGTTATAAATGCAGAGTCTAAGGCCCCACCCTGGAGGCCCTGATTCAGAACCTGCATTTCAGCAAGAGCTCAAGTGATGCAGGAAGGTCACTGCACTGCTTTAAGTCACCCTTCTGGTTTGGGGATGTGGGAGTGTTTGGTGGCCAGGAACAAGTCAGTTTAGGGTTAAACGTGGGAATGTCCACCTTGCGGCAGGATTACATTGTACCAAGAACAGGAAACACTGGCTGCTTCTTGCCTTCCTTCCTCCCAGGACCAACGCCACTTATCAATTGCCGCCTGCTTCCCTGCAGACTCCTGGGATGGCCCTACCATGGCTCTCAACACAAGATGCCTTGGGTCCATTCAAGCTGGCAGATGTATATATAAGATTGCCCACTTAACATTTTTGGCAGAAATACAAAACCCATGGATTATCAGAAAATGAACCCTATAACCCGTCTTATACACAATCACTTATACCATGCAATGCCACAGTCAAGGAAGGAGGGAACTCATCATAGAGGTCAGGGTACAGGGAAATGACATGACACCCTCGAAGCGTAAGCTCTGAATGGTCACTCTGTGTGCTGGGGTCCCATGGACACATCTGTCCCTGTGCATCCCTCTAAAGATGAAGGCTGAATATAGCCCTTGAGTTGAGCGTGGAAGGATGGGCCAAAGAGGCTGGAGGACACACAGCACAGAGACAAAATCCTTCCAGACAGAGAACAGTCATCAGCCCTTGTGCAGAAAGGTGAACTGTGACCTCAGGAAGGGGTATTCATCTGTCATAGGTCCTTGTTTTCAGGCTTCCTCTGTGATGATTTTGGTGTCTGGTTATGCCCAGAAATGGAATAGAAAGACCTAGGATTCTCCCTTCACCCCTAAAGGAAATCTTTGCTTTGCTGAAAATGGATGAAGCTCTGGGCTGAAAAAATACGTATTCCTTCTTCATTTGGCTTCTCTTCCACTCAGCTTCTCTGTTCAGTCCCTGCATTGTTCATTTTTGGTGCACTTTCAATGATGTCTTATTTCAGAATCAGCAGTAACACTGATCATAGGAAATTTTGTACGGGCTGCTTTTTCTGTAATAAATCTCTACTTCAAGGAATACTCCAGTGACTAGCTCATAGGCCATCTGTTTCACAGCTACGAAGGATAATTGAGGCCCCTACTACTTTGAGGTTTAATCCCTGAACCTAATTATGTGTATGCATGCACGCAGGTGCGTGCACATGTGTGTTTTGGGGAGCTTGTGCACCCATGTGTGTGAACCCGCATCATACAGGTAGCGGCTGAATTGGTCGGCATTTTTGAGTGGTGGGCTTGAAGGCACACAGCCCTCTTGGTTGACCTTAGACTGGTAAATTCAGTTCTTTGGGTCCTGTTAAATTTCAGGTAAGGTCACTGACATTTAAGGAGGTGTTTTGCTTGAATATTCTGATTCTCAGTCCACAGACATAGTCAACGTGTGAGTGCGAGTGTGCACCAAGCTGGGGAGGATAATCACGCCCCAGTTCCGTTTTTGTGTACCTTTCAGGACTGCCTTTCCTCTCTGCCTGGGTTTCGTTCTCATGCTCCTTCCCTGGTGTTTGCAGGATGGCGGCAGCATAAGCAGCTCAGACTCTTGTTCATTGCCCAGCTCCGGGGAGTGTAGTTTCTCCAGCTTGGAGTAAAAGCCCATCCTCTACCTGATTGGGCGACTCAGCTCAAGGTCCTAACACGAGCAACAGTTGCTAAGGGACTGCCAGGAACCGATTGGCCGAAGCCTGAGAGCCTGAACCAATCATTGGCAAGGGGGCGGGACTTGCCTGCTGACTTCACTGGGGGCCCCATCTCTGGAACTCAGCCCCCTGAGATCACCTGGGAGCGGGAGATAGTTGAAAAAAAAAATCAGAATTTACCCAGGAAGTAGGAGGTGGTGTGGATGTTGGGACAGCAACCAGTCCTGTCTACTGTAATTCCCATTTCGCTGATGAGCAACATGAGACTCAGGAGGATTAAACTAGCTTAAAGTTGCAGCTGGCCAGTCAAGCATTGGAAACCAGATTGATTTCGGCTTCAAAGACCTGTGAGTTTTCTCTGAACCCACAACGACTCCCTATATATTGGGGACAGCTGTGCCAAGCAGTTTCTTAGACTACCAATTCCTCATCCAGCCTGGGAATTGCTGCAGCATTATTGACAACAAGCCAAAAGGTGGAAACAACCCACGTGTCCATTGATGGATGAATGAATAAAGAAAATGGCGCCTCCATGCAATGGAAGAGTATTCAGCTTTAACAAGGAATGAAGTGCAGACACCTGCTACAATATTGATGAACCTTGGGGACGTTCTACCAAAGAAAGAAGCAAGTCACTAAAGACAAATACTGTATGATTCCACTTTTATGAAGGAACTAGAGTAGGCAGAATCATAGACAGAAAGTAGAAGGGACTGAGTGCAGCGGCTCACTCCAGTAATCCAAGCACTTTGGGAGGCCAAGGCGGGTGGATCACCTATGATCAGGAGTTTCAGACCAGCCAGACCAATATGGTAAAACATCGTCTCTACTAAAAATACAAAAATTAACTAGGCATGGCGGTGGGTGCCTGTAATCCCAGCTCCTCGGGAGGCTGAGGCAGGAGAACTGCTTGAATCCGGGAGGTGGAGGTTGCAGTGAGCCAAGATCGTGCCATTGCACTCCAGCCTGGGCAACAAGAGCAAAACTTCATCAAAGAAAGAAAGAAAAAGAAATAAAGGAAGGAAGGAAAGAAGAAAGAGAGAGAGAAAGAGAAGGGTGATTACAAGAAAGAAAGAGAGAGAAAGCAAAAAAGAAAGAGAGAGAGAGAGAGAGAAGGGTGATTGCCAGGGCCTTGGGGAATGGAGATGGGGAGTTATTGTTTAGTGGGGGCAGTGTTTCAGCTTGGGAAGATGAAAAAGTTCTGGAGGTGGTTAGTGGTGATGGTTGTGCAGTAGCATGAATATAGCTAACGCCAGAGATCTAAACACTTAAAAATAGTTATGACGGTAAATTTTATGTTATGTATATTTTACCACAGTTTTTAAAAAACAAATAATTTTTTAAAAAGTTGTGCTCCAGAGAAAGTGGGCGTTTTAACCTCTGTATGGAGGGGTTTGGCTACAATGTTCAAAACATCTGTCATGACTCTGGAGCCTCCAAAGCCCTCCTAACTTCACTGGCCACAGTGATGTCCGCTGTCTTTTCCCCTCTTGAACATCATCTGGAAAGTGAGTGGTGATACATGGAAACGCTTCTCAATGTTCCTCCTGACAGCAATAATTGGCCTGACACTCAAATTCTTCTCCACTATACACTGACCCCTGTCGTGTGTCTGTTATCACCATGTTACACTCCTACATTTTTAGCAATGTGTGACCTTGCACATTTTCTGCTACCCTCTGCCCCTGACATGAGCAGTCTTGCATCTCTCCCCCCAGACAGACAGCATGCATGGGCCAGAGTCATGTGCTCAGGGAAAAGGTGGGTTGTATCAACTCCACGAGACACAGTGCAGTGGGCTCATGTTTTGTAAAACATGTTTGGCAAACGACTCCCTGTGGGTTGCAGAAATCCAGATGGGGGAAGTTTTCTAAGTGTGATGTCAGAATGTTACATCTGCTGTGATCCCATGGGTGCATGGGGCCAATAAGAAGACATGAGCTGGTTTGTCTGAGAAGTTGTACGGCATGGAGATGTGGGGGGCACATTCAAATCTGGAAAACAAAGGCCATCATGTCCGCAGCCCCTTTGGGCATGGGTGTTGTTAGAGCTGGGAGAAGTCATAACATTGCCTAAAAGAGCTCCCAGTTTTACACGTGAGGAAACTGAGGCATGGGGTAGTGGGTAAGGTGAGTTGCTTGAGGCTGCCTAAGGCTGGAACTTGAATCTGGGGCTCTGTAGTTTCAGCACAGCACCCTCAGCCCCATCACGCTGGACCAAGGCAGAGATTAAGGTTCTGGGTGTAACGTCAGACTGCCTGGAGGGCTGAGGCTCTGTTCCATCTGCTAAAAAGCTGTGCCACCGTAGGCAAGTTCATTCCTTTCTCTGAGCCTCAGTTTCCTCATCTGAAAGGGATTACCTCAGGTAATTTCCTCATCTGAAAGGGTTGTAGGATTTCCTCATCTGAAAGGGTTGTAGGTAGGGGTGTGTGTGCTGGGGGAAGCTAAGTGGTAATGAGGATGATGAGTGTGAACAGATTATGGACAGCCACATGTACCCAACAGCGAGCTCAGCATTTATGTCCAAATTCTCACTCCACCCACTCAGCCTCCATGCAGCTTCACAACATGGGTACCACTGGCCTCCTATCCTCTCCCACTTAATAATGAGGCGGCCAAGCCTACTTATGAAAAGAAAGAGGAGGTGCCTATTGCATACGAAGATCCCAGAACCTAAACCTCTTTTACACATGGCTGGGAAGAAATGCATTTCCTTTCCCTGGCCTTGGGCCAGTGGGTTGTTTAGAAACCTTCAGGGGAGCAGGAAGACGCAGCCCACAGCACGGAGTCGGCCTTCCCGATCCTTGAGAAACAGGTATTTCATGCTGCGTTGGCACACAAGCATCCACCAACAATACCTGCGCTTGTCTGCCTGGACTGTTGGGTAATTTTACAAATTGGCTTTTACTGGCAAGGGAGGTGGGCAGATGTGGGTAGTGGAATATTCCAGTAGGTCACAGGTTCAGATCCAGCCTGGTGGTTGGCGACTTCTGTGGTCATCAGTCCCTGAGAAGCTGTTTGCTTATACTGATTGGAACCTGGATCCATGCATTCAGTGACGCCTATTCACCTACCTGACTCCAGGCCTCGTGCTACCTGCTGAAGACACCGTGGTGAATGAGACTGATAGAAATAGTGTACTGATGAAAGGTTAAGTCTAGTAAAAAAGAGAGGCAATCATCCAAGCTTGAACAAAGACTGAGGGTGCCAGAGTCACCCCCTCTCCTGTTTGAGACTGATAGAAATAGTGTACTGATGAAAGGTTAAGTCTAGTAAAAAGGAGAGGCAATCATCCAAGCTTGAACAAAGACTGAGGGTGCCAAAGTCACCCCTCTTCCTGTTTAGTTGCTCATGGTTGAGAAATAAGTCAATAAATAAGCAAATTTTAAAAATACTTATGTGTGTCTCAAGATGAGGATGGAAGCCTCATTCAGGAGTGGGGTTATTGATGTGTCCAAGGTAAGTCCTCTGGGAAAGACACTGTTCTGGGCTAGCCTGCACTTCCCTCGCCTTCTCCCTGTGTCTGCCAGAACTGAAGGTGGCTGGACCCTCATGAGGAAGGACAGACATAGCTCACCTGTCCCGGTGCAGGCGGAGCTGCTGAGCCTCCAGCAGTGAAGATGGGAGCTACTCCAGGAAGAGATGGAGAACAGACCTCGCCTCTAGGCTGTCGAGCCAAGCGATCCTGCCCTTGTGTCAGGTGTCACTGCAGCCGCATGAGAGGCTGCCGTGAGCCGAGATCGCGCCACTGCACTCCAGTCTGGGTGACAGAGTCAGACTCCATTTCCAAAAAAAATTAATAAAAAACCAAAGTAGCTGTACGACTTCTCCCCCTTTTTACTGGGGGAGAGAGAGTTTGAGGCAGAGAGACGGGTAGGAAGGATGGGTTCTCACCACTTTCCCACTGGGGAGAGAACAGGTACGTGTCCTCCCCTTGGGGAAAAGAAAGGGGCAAATACAGGGCACCAAGAGAGTGAATTTCAGGATTCCTCATTGTCCTCAAGGACGAGACCATGGATTCCAGACCCAGAGGGTGGCGGGATGTTGGCCTGGCAGAGGTGGGGTTGGGGAGGAGGTTTCAGCTAGCAGTTCCTGCGGGTTAGAAACCCAAGGAGAAAGAAAATATGGCAGACCTAGAAACTGAAAGAAGCTTCGAGTGTTCAGCCTGAAATGAGACATTTTATGTAAATTAGTGGGCATGATTCCTGCGACATCCTATGTGCCTGATGGCCTGTGGTTATATTGCAGGAGTTTACTTCTTACTGGGTGGAGACACTTGGCATTTGTAAATGAGAATACCAGTTTGAAGGAAGCTAAGAGAAAGTACAAAACCTCCTAGCATAAACAGGCATCCCTGTATGAAACATCTCTGAGTGAGTTCCTAAGAGCTGAGGGTCCATGGGGTGCGGTGTGGAGAGGAAGGCTGGAGAGGAAAGCGGGCGCTGACCTTGACAAATCTTTGCGCTTTCTCTTGAGGGAAATGGAGAGCCTCTTAAGGGGGACATGGCTGTGATCAGGTGTGGGATGGAGGACCTCGCAGCTTGCAGGGGGACGAGTGGGAGCGCTGCCAGCTTCCAGGTAGAAAGTGCACGAGCAGGGTGGTGGTGATAAGGCGCTTCTGGGGTCCAAGAGACATTTGGGAGTGTGACTGGCAGGTCCCTTTGCTGGGCTGCATGGAAAGAAGGATGAGTGGGAAATGACTCCCGGGGACTGCCAGGCAG
>PVKP010004641.1:48763-96164 GCA_004027715.1 Plecturocebus donacophilus
GCGGAGGCGACAGGTGCCGGGTGGAGGACTCAGGAGAGAGCAGCAGGCTGGGGAGAGGGGAGGTGACAGGTGCGGGGTGGAGGAGTGCGGGGAGACCTGGAGTAGACGCTCAGGAAGCCCGCGTGTGAGGAGCGAACAGGGGATGGCGGGGCGGGGCCCGTTTCTGGGACAGAAGCCTCCATGGATCAGAGGCCTCAGCTGGAGTGGACAGAGAACTCAGCTTGGATGCTAATGCGACCTCAGTCAACGGATGCTCTATTAAGTGCCAACTGTATGCAGAACCCAACACTAGGAGCTTTGTGAGCGCTGAGGAGGCGTAAGACACAGAACCTGGAGGCTTCCTAGTTGATGCTCTCATTTCTCACATACACCGCTTAAGATATTCCTTCCAGATCTTTCTGTGCCCCTCAAAACTGGGGATGTGAGCAGCCTGAGTCTGTTGTCCTTGCGTTTGCTGATCTCAGGACCAGTTTCAGAAGGGAATAGAGATGGATGCTGGGACCCTTCCCTAAGCAGAGACGACTGCTATATGGGCATCACCTGAAAGCCTCCGTGGATCGAGTGTGCCTGTTTCCTGTTGCCGCTGTAACAAATTGTCACAAAGTCAGGGACTTAAATCAACAACAAATATATTTTCTCACAGTGATGAAAGTTAGAAATCCAAACTGAGACTTATGGGGCTCAAGTCAAGACGTCCACAGTGCTGGTTCCTTCACAGGCTCTGGGGGAGGACCCACCTTTGTCCCTTCAGCCTCCAGAGGTTGCCTGCACCCCTTGGCTTCTGGCCACGCCACTTCAATCTCCACTCCTGTCACCCCTTCGCCTTCTCCTGTCTGACCTTTCCACATGCTTCTCACAGGGCACCCTGTGAGTATAATACAGGATGAGCTTCACATCACAAGGCCCTTAGTCCTGTCTGCAAAGTCCCTTTGCCAGAGAAGGTCACATTCATAGATTCCAGGGATTAGGACGTGGTTATCATTTGGGGATCGTTACTTTATGTCACAGGGGAAAGACATGCGTCTGTAGGCTGTTCTGCCCCATGGCTATTGGCTCACCTAACCAGCCAGGCGCCCCCATGCTCTGGCCACTGCTGAGCCCACCTTGCACCCTGGCTGCCCCACACGCTGCCGGAGAGCACCTCTGCTTTGCTGGGGCTACTCAGATCTTTCTTCCTAGATCTTTTCTTCATGCCTAGTGCAATGCTCCTCAAACCTCACATCCCATGCAAATGGCCTGGGGGATCTTGTTAAAGTCCAGCTCCAGCTCTGCAGTCTGGGGTGATGCCTGAGATTGCATTTCTAGAGGCTTCTGGGGATGCAGATGCTGCTAGTCATGGACCACATTTTGAAAGGCAAGGCTCGAATAGGGCATATTTCATTGAGTTTCCATTCACTGCAGACCCCCTCTGCCCAGAAGAGAGCTTAGCACATAGTAAGTGCTTAATGAATGCTCATGAATGAATGGTGTCTTCATGGCAACACCCTGTTTCTCAGGACCAGGATCTCAGCATCTTTTTCCAAATCTTGTCAACAGGGCTTGGCTAACTTTGGAGCTGTGAACAGAGATGAACAAGCCACAGAAGGCACCACACTGGCTTGATGAATAACAGACCAGACAGGCAGGCAGGCAGACACTGGCCCCTTTTCCCCTGTAACACGCTACCTCTATTTATGTGCTATTTGACTTGCTTATGTGTAACTCAAAACCTTAGATTGCCACACCATCTCCACTGCACCCCCACTAAATTAGGGCCAATTGGGCTGGAGCAGCCCCTGAACCCTCCCCAACGCATGTGTGCGTCCCTGACTACTGTTAGGCCTCCCAGAGCTTACTGGAAATGGCCCCCAGCCCCGCCCGGCCTTGGGAGCCTGCCGCAGACTCACTGCAGTTCTGTTTATTATTGTAGAGAAGCAATTTTCCAGGGGGCTGAGAGACTTGTTAAAATTAAGGTTAAGAATGTAAACCACAGCCAGACCTTGTCACCTGACGCTTCCAAAGCCTCTAGTTTCTGCAGGCGCCCCCTCCTCCAGGTCTCAGCCCTGGGAAGAAGGAGGCCAGCTGCCCAGCAGACGGGGACAGGGCAGGGACAAGAAGTGTGCCCACGTCTCTGGGGCAGGCACAGCTGTCCTGGGGACTGGAGGCACCTGCTGAGCTCGCACAAAAAAGGCTGCTTGGGAAGGTTGAAGAAATCCAGTTGCATGAACTTGACAAATGATTAGAGGAGAAAGAAAGAGAGCCCGCAAAACCCACGGGCATTTTAGGGACCTACCATCCGCGTGGAATCCTCTATTTCATAACGAAAGAAGTAAATATTCCACCCCAGCCTGAGGACTCTTGGCGTCTTGGGATCTGTGTTACATCAGAGGGAAAGGACGAAGCATTTTGACAACTTTATATACCAACAGCAGCGCCCATTCGGGGAGAATCACAGAGAGGCTGCCTCCCCCACCCAGAAGGCTGATTCTGTTTCCGAGGAATTACTACGTTGAAGAGGCTTTTTATTTTCTGCAGGCAACCTCCCTCGCTTTTCTTTAAAGAGGGGAAAGGAGGGTGATTTAGGGAACCTTAGCCTTAAAGCTCGTTAAAATGGTGCTGGCCACCGTGGGAGGATGGAACTGGAAGTGTCGTGTGCTGAGGCCGGGCTGATACCTCGGGGCTCTGCAGAAAACTGCGTTCTCCCAGTTAGATCCAAGGAGGACTCAGGCATCTTCTGGGACGCCCTTCCCAACTTCCTCCAGAGATCGGATTAGCAAATGAGGAAAATGGTAGATTTTTATTAAAACATTAGTGAGTCTGAACTTTCTTCCAAAACAGGTTCAAGTTCAGGATACATCTTTGACAACTTTTAACAGCCAGTTCAGCGCTGGAAGGTGCCCTGCACACATATTTTTTAGGTGTTGTTTCTGATATAGAAGATGATGGAATATGGATTTCGGGTTCTAGGTTCAAAGCCTAGCTCTTCAGCTGTTTGGAACTGAGTGATGTCAGGAAAACCCTAGTCTGTGGGAATCTCTCCATCTGTGAGGGTGCCTTCCTTTTCACAGACATGTTAAGGAGGCTAAAATCTAGAGGGGACCCTACTGATTCTCACAGGTGTCACGTGAGAAGGCGGTGATGGGATGCTTGGAGCTTTGCTGGAGGAGGGGCTGTCGGAGCCAGGCAGGTGGGCTGTGATGAACCTCCCTCTATCTCAGACTCTGCTGCCATGCAGGGCGACTGGGGCACCTGCAAGACATCCAGCCCTAGGGAGCTGTTTATGTTTGTGACACTGAGATCACTAAAGTCCCAATAATCCCAGATTAGAAATAGGGTGATACATCTAAGAAGCAAAGACTTAGGAGTGCAAATGGTACCTCTCCACCTGGAGTTGTCCACGGATTGGCTCATCAGGAGATGATCTGTGGGAACTGCCAGTGGGGGCACCTCCTTCAAGGATGCTGAAAGGACTCAGAGGCCTGGTTGAGGTCTCAAGGGGAAATACCTTTGTGGGGGCACCAAAAATGGAATTAACCCAAGTCTCAGAGCTTGTGGGACACCTGCTTAAAGACATATCTAGTTATTCTGATGTGCACTGAAAAAGGAGGTATAGTGCAGATTTCTGTTGTTCAATGAGCTTGGGAAAAAAGTCTTGATGGACATTAGTCTGTTTTTAAAATTATCAGATGAAACCTCCACCTTGTAACTAATTTAAAATAGTAGAGACAAAGGTATTCTGGAGGGGGTGTCTCCAGTGAAGCTCACTAGAGCCAGGCGCTGGGCTGAGCACTGTCCGTGCTTTCTCTCCCAGTTCTCAGCGCCAATCTGTAGAGAAGACCCTGGCATTGTGCCCGTTTCACAGATGTGAAAGCACGCACAGAATAATTTTTTAAAGCCATACACAAAAAAGTGAGCAGACATAGTGAGTTGGGGAGGAGGACATTGAACCCAGACAGGCAGACATCAGAGCCAGCGCAGTTCTACCTGGTTTCAAATCAAGTCAGGGTGTGTGTGTGCGTGCACGTGTGCTAAACACGTATTCAGTTCTGCCATTTTTTCACTTGCAAAAATGTGATGGAGTCTATTCATCTGCTGCTCGTTTTTGAAAATGCCGTCAGCATCTTTCCTGTAGGCATGCAGAGGGCCCCCTCCTTTGGAAACTGCGGCGTGGGATTGGGAGGTGCAGTTGTTTGACCATTTCTGAGTAGCGCTTATTTCTGCAGGCTTCTGCCAGCTTGGAGTTGTCGCAAGCCTGGCTGCAGGAGGCCTCTTTGCCCCTTTATGTTTGGGCACCAGTGGTTGCGCTGCTTTGCTGTTGGAAAGATTTCAGGGGAGGGCGCAGGCCCTGCTGGTGCTAAGGTGCAGCAGGAGCTCTGCTGACTTGGTGCGAACTGCACATGTTGGGGGCGAACTGGGTGAGCAGCTGCGCAGCCTGCCAGGCCCTCTTGTGAGTCTAGGACAGATGAGGACCCCAGGAATGTAATTCCGGATGATTAACCTCCTCCTTTTGAAAGCTGAATCTTGCAGGAGAGCTGCCAGGGCTCTTCACAAATCGAGGGCAATTCAGACGGTGGGTGGTCTCCTAATCACCAGGCAATTAGATGTGAGGAAGCATTCCCCGACAGACGTGTGCATTTAGCATTTATTCAGCTGCCTGGTGAGCTCAGCGCCTGCATCCCAGGCCTCCTGACAGCGCGGGAAGCTGAGGGAGCCGCACCCAGGCCTCATGCCAGTGCCTGGGAACCGCCTCGAGATTTCTCAGCAACCAGGAGGCGGGGCAGCCAGCATTCCCGGGACTGGCAAGAGGGGTTCACATTTCACTCCTGGAAGGAGTGATCTCAGCTGACTGTAACCTCCGCCTCCCGGGTTCAAGTGATTCTCCTGCCTCAGCCTCATGAGTAGCTGGGACTACAGGCGCCAGCCGTCTCATCCAGCTACTTTTTTTTACTTTTGGTAGAGACCAGGTTTCACCATTTTGGCCAGGCTGATCTCAAACTCCTGACCTCGTGATCTACCCGCCTCGGCCTCCCAAAGTGCTGGGATTACAGGCGTGAGCCACCGTGCCTGGCCCCAAAAAAGCTTTTTTAGTTGCATAGGACCTATTCTATACTAAAATAGTTCTTTTTTAATCTGAAATTCAAATATTGCAAGAGACATGCTTATACTAAAAACCATTCATTTTTACATGAAGTTCAAATATTGCATGAGACATAGATATTAAAATTACTTGTTGTTTATCTGAAATTCAAATATTGCATGGGATATACTTATACTAAAAAGCCATGCCTATTTTATCTGGTAGCTCTCTTCCTGCCTCCCCCGGCTTCTGTGTGTGTCATGCCCCTCTGCAGTTCTGCCATCTTGCAGGCCTCCATGTTTCTGCGGGAGAGAGACCACAGGTCGCCCACCCCTGGGGCACTGCAAGTGTTAACCCCCACTGGCTGCAGGTCCCAGGCCTGCGTGTGAGGAGAGCCCAGACTCTGGAACTGAGTAAGGCTGCTCTCACCTTCCTGCATGGGGGCAGGGAAAGGAAATGCTTTAGTGAGATTGCAAAGCAGGAAAAAAAAAGGTCAATCAGTATCTCTTTTCTCTGTGTCCATTAGAGATTGCTGGTGAGACAGCAGCCAGTGCTCCAAGGCCTGAGAACAGGGCAGCACCAAAGCTTGTCAGTATTTCCTCCTTCCAGATAAGGGAGGCAGGGAAGAGGAGAGAACCTGACAACCTTGCTTATTAATTCAGCAAAATTTATGAAGGTTGGGGGTGGGGGGAGTGTGCAGTGAGCAGATACAAAATCCACAGGCTGTGACCCAGATCCGTGTTTGGGGCAGAGAGATCCGGGCACAGCCATGCAGCACACGGTGCAGGAGGGGACGCAGCGGCTGTGGCTGGCTCTGTGTGTAGCACACGGTGCAGGAGGGGACGCGGCGGCTGTGGCTGGCTCTGTGTGCAGCACACGGTGCAGGATGGGGACGCGGCGGCTGTGGCTGGCTCTGTGTGCAGCACGCGGTGCAGGATGGGGACGCGGCGGCTGTGGCTGGCTCTGTGTGCAGCACATGGTGCAGGAGGGGACGCGGCGGCTGTGCCTGGCTCTGTGTGCAGCACGCGGTGCAGGAGGGGACGCGGCGGCTGTGCCTGGCTCTGTGTGCAGCACGCGGTGCAGGATGGGGATGCAGCGGCTGTGCCTGGCTCTGTGCAGAACCCTGCACGGGGCAGTTCTCACGACAGCCCAGCAGGCGCAGTGAATGTCCTGTGGACATCCAAGGGATACTGAGAGGTAGACCACGGTCTCAAGGTCACGCAGTTAGTGAGTGAGGGAGTGGAAGTGACTGCCTCCCCTTGGCCTGACTCAGAGCCCACACATGCAGAAACCCAAACTCCTGAGGCTGTTCCTTCACCTAGATGTGCATGCATTTATTCCTTCCTTGAGTAGTGATTGCATTTTACCATGGACTGGAGGCTGGGAGAGGCTCAAGGCCAGGCAGACGGCAACATCACACATGGCCCCGGACTCAACGGGGCTTCCACTCTATTTGCAGGTGCAGATGATGTGATGATGAAATATGAAGTAGGGTAAAGACGTAGTTTGTGTGTGTGCACAAGTGTGTGAATGTGTGTGTACATGCATGTGTGCAGGGTGAGGATGTGTGCACACTTGTGTGTGCATGTGTGAATGTGTATACATGCATGTGGGGGGTGAACCTGTGGGTGCACATTTGGGTGTGCACCAATGTGTGAATTTGTGTGTACATGTATGTGTGTGGGGTGAGCCTGTGTGCATGCTTGTGTGTGCACAAGTGTGTGAATGTTCATGTACATGCATGTGTGTGGGGTGAGCCTGTGTGTGTACACTTGTGGGTGCACAAGTGTGTGAGCATGTGTTGTGTCTATGCATGTGTGCAGGGTGAGCCTGTGTATGCACACTTGTGTGTGCATGTGTGAAATACTACATAGGGTGGTCAGAGCAGCTTTCTCTGACAAGCTGGCACTTTGGAAGGAATCTGGTATCACTGACATCACTGATATCTGAGGCACAGCATTATAGGAGGTAGGAGCGGCACAGGCAGAGGTCCCGGGGCAGAGCCAGGATGGGTGTCAGAGACTTGACACAGAGGAAGTGTGGTTGGGACTGAGTTTTCCATCTCGCAGCCTCCGCCTTTCTGGACATTGACTTGTGCTCTGTCTACCCTGTTGGAAAAGCTTGGGGAGGCCACAGCATGGCCAGAGGGCCAAGCTGTTGGGTACTGGCCAGTGAACATTGCATTGCTAACCCAGTAGCTGGGAGGAAGGTCGGTTTGTAGAGCAGAAATTCAGAGAGAAAAGCCCAGAGATATCCACTATACTAGCTAGGGGTTGCCCCATCTTTTCTTATAAATACAGATTTCTTTCGTATAGTTTTTTTCACAAAAGAATACATATAATATCAGGAAATCTAAAATGCAGTGACATTTTTCAGTAATGAGAAAAATTTCCCGTATCTGTGAGACACTTCCTTCAACTGTCTTCATTCGTTCCATTCTTCAAAATCTGATAAAACAAATCTTGGATTACATGCAGTTCAACTGGATCCAGTCCAAGGGATGATTTAAGTAGAGATGGTCTCTGGTTATGGACACTAGAAATGTGGACTCACAAAGGAACCATTCGGAGGGGTGGCGAAGGGAGAAGGCAGATGTCGGAGAGCAGAAGCCGCAGGTTTTGGGTAAGTTTGCATTCTGGATGAAAGGCTGACCCCTCCATATTCCACAAGCCCATAAACCAGAGGAACATTTCAACTTATTTTTAAAGTTGTAAGTTAAAAAAAATGTATGTATGTATCTCATTTAAGAATCCAAACTTAAAGGCTGAGTAGTAGGTGGTGTATTTTATGAACCCAGGCACTGGAAACAGACAAACCAGGAATAGAAGCTCAACTCCCCCACTTGGTCTTGGAAATCATTTTAGATGCAGAAAACAAAAAACAAAAATGGAAACCAATCAAACTCTGCAGCTCCTAGCATTACTTTAAAACATCAAGGAACAGAGCAGCTATGTAGAGAAAATTAAGAGATGGAGGAAGGTCTTGAGATGCCTGCAGTAATGGAGGCAAAGAGACAAAGAGGAGCTTCCAGCAAGCAGGAGGAGGGCAGGCAGAGACTGTCTCACACGGAGACGCCGCAAGAAGAAATGGTGAAGGTGTCTGGAGATGCAGAAACATGTCCTTCAATGAGGATATGAAGGTGTTAAGGGAAGAACACTCTACACATCAAGAAATGACAGATAATACAACAGTCCTATTGCACTTCTAGAAATTCAGGATCAAAAAATAATAATGCGGGTACTAGGGGAGGAAAAAAATGACAAAGTATCCATTATAAATATTTATGCCCCAAATAACGTACCCAAATAACATGCTTTGCCATTTTTGTAAGAAGCAAAAATTGGTTAAAAGTACAAAAAGGAATAGTGAGAAACACCATCAAAAGGGATTCTCTAAACTTTTAAAAGATCAGGTAAACTGAAATTTGTGTATTAAGTTGATGTCTTGATCTGTTTTCTGTTGCTATAACTGAACACCTGAAACAGGGTAATTTACAATGGAAAGGAATTTATTTCTTACAGTTGTGGAGGCTGGGAAGTCCAGATTGAAGAGGTGACATCTGGTGAGGGCCTTCCTGCTGGTGGGGACTCTCTGCAAGGTCCCATGGGGGTGCAGGCATCTCAGAGCAAGGGTGCTGAGCCTGCAAGTCAAGCCTTCCCTTTCTCCCCTTGGAAAGCCACTCATCCTCATCCTCACGACCTCATCTAATCCTAATCACGTCCCAAAGCTTCCACCTCTCCAATACCAGAGACAGATATCCCATCCTCTTACTGTCTTCATAAGGATTAAGTTTCAACACGAGTTTGGGAAAGGATAAACATTCAAACCATGGCAGTTGACCTAATGGATACAAAACAGACGTATAACAAATGGAAATTCAAGGGTGGTGTCAACCTAGATGCCACCTCCTTCCCCTTGCTTTTAGGGACTAGACTTTGTTTCCAACCTCTGCCTTCTTAGGGCGACTAGTTAAAGCCCTGCCGTCCTGTAGGGACCCGGCCAACCCCAGCCCCAGCCCAGCCTGAGGTCCAGCTCTAGAGCTAGCCTTCTGTTAGGTGGCCCTTTACACCCTGCAGCCTTAAACCTCACCACCACCATGATCCTACCAGACAGTGCCCTAAGATGCTCCTGGGTCACTTCGTGCCTGCAAGGCAGGAGGAAGCTAAAATCCCACATTCTTTTCTCCAGTTGTTGGACTGCCTGCCCCACGAGGGAACCAGAGCCCCATCAATGAGCATGGATCCAGAAGCCTGGGAAATCAGGCTGGAGCCTTCCTGACTTCTACTGTCTTCAGTGACCACTCTGGATTTGGGATCCAGCCTCCCTGAGGCTGTAAACATCTATCTGGGTGAGAGCCAGCCGTGGCTGAGCCTGTAATTACTGGCTGCAGCCTCCATACGGAGGCATAGAGGAGGTGGGTGGAGAACTGTTAGCAGGGCCCATGTGATATGAGTCCCTAAAAACACACTCAATCAATGGGCAGATTGAGCCTCCCCAAACCATGCCACATACCAGCATCTGTGACATGTGGTCCAAATCAAGTTGGCTTAGCCTTCCATCTGGAAGGATATCATTAGAGGTAGTTGAAACCAGGAAACTTCACACCAAAGACATGAGGCCATAGTTTGAAACAATGTGGTATTCACTTCCAACTCCATACGGTCCCTGGGTAAATGGTGCCTTAATGTTTGGCCTCAGAAGACTTTGCTCTTTTACTAGAGGCTAAATTTGTCCCCAAGTGCCCATGGCCCTGTGGAAAACTTGGGCTAAGACTTCAGATATGACTTAACTTTTGGTCAAGATACAGACATGCATTCATGCAAGTAAACAGACACATGCCTGTGTGTCTGCCGCATGCAGGCGGTGGTAGGGAACGGAGAAGGAAAACCACAGTTTTTCTGTTGTTTCAGGGACCTGTTTCAGGCCTAAAGTTTCCTAAAACAGTCCTACACATGTTTGCTCTCCATCCTCACTTCGCTCTGAGCACCGTGAGTCACAGCTTCACGGCAAAGGCCTTGCTTGCTGAGAGCAGTGGTTCACTCCTGGCTTCTGGACGTGCAGGTCTCAATATGCTACAGGGGAGGGTGCTCCCCACAGAGTAGCCCTGCGACAGATGGATGGAAGGACCCCTGAATGTCTGAACTGAGAAGAACTAGGCTATTAGGAGGCCACAGAATGTGAACATTAGGTAGACAACCAAAGCCGTGGAAACGGCAGTAAATACCTTTGCTTCCTTTCCCCGTCTCCACCTGGACTGAGGGTCCCCTCGCCTCTCTTGGGGTCCAGAGTCTCCTTCAGGACAGATGTTTCAAACCTGGGTTCTCACAAACAACAGAGTCCGGTCCTTCCCAACATGGGAAAGCCCCTTGAGCCATCTTTGATTTGTGTGTTTTGATCTAATTGCACGACTGCTTGTTGTGCTTGTGTTTAGTGGTAAGTGCTGGTTTAATTTGTTTCTTTCTGATCTCCCGGCCCCACTCCAGGATTTTGGCTCCTGGAGAGGAGGGGCCCCAAAATGGCATTTTCAGTGAAGCATCCCAGTGCATTGAATCCAGTCAGCAGCCAGGTGTCTGTTGGCCTCATGGTTTAATGACTTACTGTGGGAAGTACAAAAAAGTTCCTCTTTAAAGTTTCCTTTCTTGTTAAAGAATAAGTTCCTGATAACTCTGTTAAGCCCTATCCTATGTAGCTGTTGGACATGCCATGCTTACAGGCACGTAGTACATTCTACGTCCTTGTACTTTTACCAAAATATCTGTGCTGGACGTGCTCACAGGCATGCCCCAGCTCTCCATTGCTTTTACCTGTTTAGAAAAGCTTTAAGTTATTAGCCAATCAGTTTTAGTTTAGATTGTGAGGTCTGGCTACAGCCAACGGAGATCAGACACAGCAGTAAGGACAACCCCAAATGCGTAAGGAATAAATACGTCTGTTTTCCTTTGTTCATTGTACTCTCATGGCAAGATGGCTAGTGAGGGTGCCCTTCCTGCAGTCTAGGAAGTAAAAATTGCGTTGCTAAAAGATCCTTTGTCTCAGTGCTGATTTTTCTTTGCGGCACCAAGCATCTATTTCCAACACCTACAATTTGAAGGATCACAGAGATGAATTAAAAAGTTAGAGCCCCGGAGAGGCTCTCCGATCTAGCTGTACTTCCTGCTTAAGGAAAGTAAAGAAAAGCAGGAACGAAACATAATCCAACAGATTAATTCCATGCTGGCCATTGATGAGGTTGCAGCCACCACCTGAAGAAGCCCAAATGGTTAGAAAGACACGAGAATGAGGAAGATGAGCCTCGTTATCAACTGCCGCCCACAGCCCTGCGCAAGTGCTCAGAAAACACGTGATGGCTGGTTGCGATTCCTGAAGCCCTAATTAGGGAGGGGGAGTCAGGCTGGCGGGACTGAGGGAAAGCAAAAAGAGAAGGTAGATAAGCTCCAAGACTGCCTGTCTTCATGGTCCAAAACACACAGTCCTCCTGCAGCCGTAACTCACAATCTTCCCGTGCCCAGCTATCATTAGACCCCTGGCTGACGGAAAAACGCAAGTTAACACACTGCAGCCTTGGTGTTATTGGTACTGCACATCACGCTCTCCAACACACAGCACAAGCACCATCCTGTAACGTCCCCAGCAAGCCCTTGTCTCCTTGCAGTCACCTCCTCTCTTGCTGGCCTGCCTGCTGCCTCCTTGCAAAGTATTTTCCTACTTTCTCTAAAAAATCTGCCTTTCTTTACCTACAACTGTCTTTATCTCAAGCCACTGACCCCAGATGGTCACTGCTCACTTGTGACAATGTTTTGCCACTAACGTCATTTGTCCTTGAAAAAATGGGTAAAGTGGCTACAGAATTGTGTCCAAAGAATGAAGGAGCAAAACAGGTTTGAAAACATCTCTGTTACTAACATGCTCCTAAGTCCACTGAGCCTCAACTAGGAATGGTTCCCCACTTGTGAAGTATCCGACAAGTCCTTCCTTCCTTCCTTTCCCTTCCTTCCCTCCTTCCTTTCCCTTCCTTGCCTCCTTCCTTCCTCTCTCTTTTCTCTCCTTCCTTCTTTCTTTTCTTTTCGTTCCTTCCTTCCTTCCTTTCTTTCTTTCTTTTTTTTGGACAAAGTCTCACTCTTGTCACCCAGGCTGGAGTGCAGTGGTGCAATCTCAGCTCACTGCAACCTCCGCCTCCCGGGTTCAAGCAATTCTCCTGCCTCAGCCTCCAGAGTAGCTGGGATTACAGACGCCCACCACCATGCCTGGCCAAATTTTGTATTTTTAGTAGTTATGAGGTTTCACCATGTTGGTCAGGCTAGTCTCAAACTCCTGACCTCAGGTAATTTGCCCACCTCGGCCTCCCAAAGTGCTGGAATTACAGGCACGAGCCACCCACCGTGCCCGGCTCATTCATTCATTCACCTGATAAGTATTTATTGAACACTGTCTTCATTAGCTGGGGCTACCATCACAAAGTACCACAGATGGGGTGACTTAAATGACAGGGATTTATTTTTCTCACAGTTCTGGAAGCTGGAAGTCTGAGATGAAGGTGCTGGCAGGACTGGTTCCTCCAAGGCCCCTCTTTTTGGCTTGTAGGAGCCGTCTTCTCTCTGTGTCTTCACAATGTCACCCTGCATGCCTGTCTGTGTCCTCATCCCCTCTTATTATGGGGACACCGGTCCTACTGATTAGGGCCCACACTGGTGACCTCATTCTACCCTAATTACCTCCATAAATGCCCTGTCTCCAAACGCAGTCACATTATGACATCCTGGGGGCTGGGCTTCGACATGTGACTTTGGGGGGAATGCAACCCATCCCGTAATAAATGGCAAACGTGACTGGAGCTTCTTACAGATAAAAAGCCACTGTGGTGCAGCTCCTGCCCTCACTGTGGGAAGGAGCCAGTAAGTCACACAAATCAGTAATGCAGATGGGGACGAAGGCACAGAGGAGAACCAGGCAGGGAGGCCTGTGGGAGTACAGGTGCTTTGCAATTTTAGAGGCCAAGGTCCAGGGGAGGCCAGACTTCAGAGATGACATCTGGGCCAAGGGCAGAGAAATATGATGGGTGAATTGGAAGGAAGCCTGGAAAACGATACCTCAGATGTAGGGTGTTGAGGCACAACTGTGTCCTGCCCGTGGCACAAGAGCACTGGGGCCACGTGGCCCTTGTGGCCTAGGTGGAGGGGAGAGGGGGAGATGGGAGAAGGGGTGCCCCCGATATCTCTGGAGACATTGGCCACAGCGAGCCCTTGGGCTGTTCCTTCTTCTTCTGCGTTTTAGCAATTAAAAGCATTCTCCCATGCAAAGGCTTAAGAAGGATACAATGGACTTTGGGGACTGGGGGGAAAGGGTGGGAAGGGGGTGAGGGATAAAAGACGACAAATTGGGTTCAGTGTATACTGCTCGGGTGACGGGTGCACCAAAAGCTCACAAATCACCACCAAAGAACTTACTCATGTAACCAAATACCACCTGTTCCCCCAAAAACCCTATGGAAATAAAAAGTTTAAAAAACAAAAACAAGGCCGGGTGCGGTGACTCACATCTGTAATCCCAGCTCTTTGGGAGACCAAGGCGGGTGGATCACGAGGCCAGGAGTTCAAGACCAGCCTGGTCAAGATGGTGGAACCCTGTCTCTACTAAAAATACAAAAATTAGCCAGATGTGGTGGCGGGCACCTGTAGTCCCAGCTACTCGGGAGGCAGAGGCAGAATTGCTTGAACCCAGGAGGCAGAGGTTGCAGCGAGCCAAATCGCGCCACTGCACTCCAGCCTGGGCGACATGGAAAGACTCTGTCTCAAAAACAAAAACCAAACAATGATAGAAACAAAAAACATCCTCTCCTCAGCACTGTGTCCTCAGAAAAGGAGCGGCAGCTTGGAGGACCTCTCTGTCTGTCACCCTTGGAAGCCGCGCCACTCATCTGGGGCCTTGGTCTGGGAGGCGGGAAGAGGGGCCAGCCCGGCTGCCTGGCATCCCTGTGGTTCCTGTAACAAAGAGCAAGGCTCACTGACAAATTCACTGTTTTCTTATACCACTGCCACGCACACTACAAAGTGTGAGGCAAACCACAAGTCAGCGTCACAGCAAAACAGAAACAGACACACAACAGAAGAAACCACGTTGGCGAGGTCAGCAGGGTCTGTTCCGCCTTGTAGGATTTGCTGGGAAAAAAAAAAAACGGGAATAAGGAGATGTGTGGGCAGGGAGGGCTGAGGTCAGAGCCGATACTGAAAGACGGCTATTTGTGGCTGCGGGCGGGATGGGGACGGCGGCAGGAATTTAAAGAGGCAGAAGTTCATTTCCTGCGATTTATGGGACTTTGCTGACTTTCACGCTCCGGTTCTAGGGACGGGGAGAGCCTCCCTGCAGGAGCCGCTGGGAAAGGCAGCGTTGGATCTGAAGCCGGCCCCAGCCTGGGAGACTTGCGTCCCCCTTGGCCTGTGTTCAGGAGCAATGTGTAGAGACCAGAATTGTTCAGATGTGGGACTGGTCCCTGTTCATTTATGACTCAGTCAAACAGTCCATCTGTCCGTCAGTGGCTCTAACACCAGCTTGCTGGAGGCAGAAGAATGCCCCTGGAAGTGGTCTGAGCTGCTTCCTGTGGTGGCCCCATTCCTTGGGGTGGGGGATCCTATTTTTAGAGAGCCACCATTGCCATGACGGTCCAGCCGGCCCATCGGCACCGTGCAGCATGGTGGCACGCAGCACTGAAATGAGAGGGGGACTGGGCACTAACAGCTGTTTCTTACGGATGAGAAAGGCACTGTTTCTAAGGCTCCATTTCCTCCTCTGTAGCTGTAAGATAGAGGAGGCAATGCAGAGAGGCTCAGCTGCGTCTGACACACAACAGATTCTCCAGAAACACGAGATGAATGAGCACAAAATCAAAGACGTGATTTCCCTCTTCCTCTGACAGACCCAGAATAGCAAACATCACCCAGGAACTAATGCGACAATATCAGGCAAATTGCACCCCCCTTTCTTTCATTCTCCCTCAGGCGCACCTGCCAGCTCCTCTTTCTCCATCCTCCTGGGCACACCCAGCCATTTCATCATGACGTCTTGTCTATTTTCCACTTGCACGCTTCCCTGGAAGACTCCTGGACAGTGTACCAGGATCTCTCATTTTCTTGCTTGCACTCACTGAAGACTTACCCTGTGGCAAGGTTCACCACCCACCATGTGGAGCTGTGTCAGTGCCCTGGGGCAGCGTGGATGGACTGTCATGCTTTCAACTAACAGACGGCAGCAAAGGCCATTGCCGCCTTCTGAAGGAATCAGAGGGCGGGACCAGACTGATGCCTGGACACATGACCACAAACTGTCCTTGGCGCTGGAGAGCTGCGGACTGCGCCATAGGAGGCAGTATGGTTATTGTCTGTGAGCCACCAACACCTTCATTTCCTCATCTACGTTCACTTTGTGTCTTTGTGTCTTTGTGTCTTCTCTGAATGTGAGCCTATGTTCTGGATTTTCCTTTTTTCAAAATGACTGCATTTCAAATATGCTGTCCTTTTCCCATCAATAGTTTTTTGCTCACCGGCTGTGGTGGCTCACGCCTGTAATATCAGCACTTTGGAAGTTTAAGGTGGGAGGATCATGAGGTCAGGAGCTCAAGACCAGCCTGGTCAACATGGTGAAAGCCACTCTCTACTAAAAATACAAAAATCAGCCAGGCATGGTGGCCTGTGCCTGTAGTTCCAGCTACTCGGGAGGCTGAGGCTTGAACTGCTTGAACCCAGGAGGCAGAGGTTGCTGCACTGAGTCGAGGTTGTGCCAGTGCACTCCAGCCTGGGTGAAAGAACGAGAATCTGTCTTAAAAAAAAAAAAAAAAAACTTATCTTGCCTTGGTTTGAGTTTCCCCAGAAGCAAACTCTAGGCCAAGGATTCACATATGTGGGAGGCGATCCCTGGCCACACCTGTAGGAGAGTGGGAGGGGAGGCAGGGAAGAGAAGGCCCATTGAGGGCGTGTAATCCCACACGGCATCACTCAGGACTTTTGGACCCAAATCCCGCTGGAGGCCCTGGACAACGGTGTAGACCCCAGCTCCCTTCAGTGGCTAAGAGATATCCAGGAATGGCTGTGGCTGTGGCTGGGACCTGAAGAACCACCAGCCCTGGAGCAAGGGACAGTCAGGCACATGGATGCCGCATTTTGACTCTGGTAACTGGAGGATGTTGGTGCCAGAAGCAGAAGAACATAGGCAAGCAGGAATTCCTGCACAGGAATATCATCAGGCGATAGCAGACCTTTCTCATCCATAAGAAAAAGCTATCAATGCCTACCCTCCGACCCCCTATCTAATGTCAGTGCTTTATAACCTAGCCTGTCCTATAACTTACAACTCTTGCCGTAGGGTCATGTAAAGACCATGAACTATTTAAACCTGGCTAACACCGCTGTGTCATCTCCGGTCATGGCAGTCTGGGTATGCCCAGGAGGACTTAGAAGAAGCCTCAAGTGTGGCTTGGGAGAACAAAGAACAGAAAAGGGGGTAAAATTTGCCTGATCTGGTTGCGTTAGTTCATGGGGTGATCCTTGCTATTCTGGGTTTGTCTGTGGAGGAAGAGGGAAATTACTATTTGACTGTGTACTCATTTATCTCCTGTTCCTGGAGAACCTGTGTTGTGTGTCAGGCACAGCTGAGCCTCTCTGCGAAGCCTCCTCTGTCTTCCACCTACAGAGGAGGAAATGGAGCCTTAGAATCATTGCTGACCTCACTCCCGCAGGGCCAGCCTGTGATGGATCCCACGTGTCAGCCCCAGGCTGCCTGATGCTGGCATGTGTGCTCTCCGCCCCAGGCTTATTCAAGAGATTTTCAAACATAAAGGAGACCACCATTTGCATGCAATCAGTTCAAGCAAGACATTAAGAGATCCTGGTACACTGTCCAAAAGTCCTCCAGGGAAGTTTGCAAGTGGAAAACAGAGAGAAAAGACTTCATGATGGAGGCAGTAGCAAAGGATTTACAGAGGAGAGAAAATCATGTTGGGTTTTGCAGGATGGATATGAGTTTTCCAGGAAATAGAAAATGGACAGAGGCACGCTGGAGTAAAACACATGAAAAGGGGCCCGATGCTGGTGCTGCGTGCTAGTGATGGAGTGCCTGTGCCATGCGATGACTCTCCCTCGCACACGCCAGCTTTGCAAAGCTAGGTAGGAAACCGGAAGCCTCTCAATGGTTCACGTGAATTTAGCCCTGTTGCACACCCATTGCTTTGCACGCTTGTCAAACACAGTTCTCCCACAACGAAGGGTGCACTGTCTCCTCCGTGTTACAGGTGAGGAAATGGGGGTAAAGCTGGGTGCAAACCCAGGTAGCAGGGTGCTGGAGCCAGTGCTCCTGCCCTAAGCTCCATTCGTGGTGTGGGACTTGCTGAGTGTATGCACAAACACAGAGTCAGGTCTCCTCACCCGGATTCTACCTGGGGAGGCAGGAAACCGGGAGTGGGTTACACAAGTAGTAACCTTAGTTCGCTGACAGAACTTCTCCTCCCCACCATCCCTTCCTCTCTGAGCGAATATGACAGCCAGGGGGTCCATTTGACCAAGAAACCAGCCACAGAGGGTGCTGTGGCCCTCCTGGCCCAGAGGGGCCCGCTGGGGGCTTTGCTGCTTTTCCTCTTCCCTGTTGGTCTCATCCCTCCGGAGCTCGAAGGCAGCTTCAGGCGGTGATATCAAAATAAAAGTAAGTGCGTTTGGAGAAGTAGTTGTGAAAGTGACTTACGTAGTTTCCAGTTTAATAGAAGACAACTCAGGCTAACAGTCCACATCCTCCCCGGGGATGGGTGGCTTTGGTCCATCCTCTGAGTTAGAGCTCCCTGGCTGGTGCATGCACACCACGTGCTCCTGAGAGGCCGTGTCTGGGAATGCCCCAGCTCCTGGGCTCCGAGAGGCACCGTAGGACTCTCAGGCAGTCAGGGCTGCTCCCAGGAGCACAGAGCGGGATGCGTCCAGGTCTGGGGTGGGACTTTGAGGGTTACGCCAAGAATCTGGGCAGGGATCCTGTACACCACGGTGAGAGAGAAGGAACACCACCAGGACCCAAGCCTTGTCTGCCGCCCGGCCCTGGCTGCTCTGCTCGTTTCCGCTCCTGTGCCCCCGCGAAGACTGCATGCGCTTCACTGCTTCTTGTGGCTCAAAGAGGGTACCTATGACCTGTCAGCGGATGGACCAGAGTGTGGGGAAGTGGATGTGAGAGGGGCTGCAGGGCAGAGCAGCTGCTGAGGGGCCTTGCATGCCATAGTAAGTGCCACCACGTGATGGTGGGTCCTGGACTCGGAAAGCCAGGAGGAAACACTTGCCTGGACTTTACCCTATATGTGAGCGGTATCCACCAAGGGCTTTGTTCAGTGTGTGGAGTGGTAATAGCTGGGCTTCAGGACAGCAGAAGGCTGTGAATGAGGTTCACATCACCTGTGCCCCACCTGGCCTTGGTGGTCCACTGGTCAATCGCCTCCTGGGGCTGTCCCCACAGAACTCTGCCAGCATCCCTGGCAAGCACGTGCTTGGCATGGGCTCGTGGCCAGGTATGCTCGTGCACACGTGCGTGAGCAGTGATGTGTATCAGGGTCCCTGAGATGCCTATTTTCTTCAAGATCAGATACAGAGATGTAGACTCACAGAGCCCCACGATGGGTCGGGGAAGGACTGCACATGAGTTATATTAGCCAAACTCAAACCCTGCTTTATTTTTCCATGCCTGAAAATAATAATACCTTTCTAGTCTTGTGAAACCTCGTACTCCAGGAAAGAGGCGCAGAGACTTAAACCCTGAGTATGGCTTTAGCCGAGCACCCCATTCTAGATTCCTCTCCAGCATTCTGAGACTTGGAGAGAAGAGGGGGAGAAAACCTCAGCTGTCATTCTCCACATTGTTCATTTCTCCTCCCCGGCTCCACACTTATTCCCTAACATCCCTCTGCAAGTTGCTTTTCATTTAAACACTGCACGTGAAAGCACAATGTCTGGTTTTGGTAGCACAGGCTGTCTATTGCAAAAGAATGTCTAAGAGGGATGACTCAAGTGTGCTTCGAGGAAGTTTCCAAGGGGGCTTGAAACCAAGGAACAGATACAAAGCCTGTGGGACCTGTGCAGCTCCAAGCTGGAAGATTTCCAGCTCAGTAACAGCAGTTAGGAGAGAAAGACCTTTGATATATTTCAATTAGACCAAGTCAAGATGAGCTCAAAGTCACTTCTTGATAAATGTCTCAAAAGAAAAGTCTTTAGTCCTGTATCTTCCTCTGTTTAAACTTTTCTCATTTATTTATGTACTTATTTTTGAGACAAAGTCTTGCTTTGTTGCCCAGGCTGGAGTGCAGTGGCACGATCTTGGCTCATTGCAACCTCCAACTCCTGGGTTCAAGCGAGTCCCCTGCCTCAGCCTCCTGAGTAGCAGGGACTACAGGTGTGTGCCGCCACGCTAGGCTAATTTTTTTTTTTTTTTTTTTAGTAGAGGCAGGGTTTCACCATATTGGCCGGGCTGGTTTTAAACTCCTGATCTCAATAGATTTGCCCGCCTCGGCTTCCCAAAGTGCTGGGATGACAGGCGTGAGCCACAGTGCCATGCCCGGCCTTCTCCTTTATTTTAATGCAACTCCTTTCTACTACATCTTTGGTCTTTCCCACAATGCACCCATCTGTGAACTTGTGGACCCTCAGCTCCTCTGCCCCATCAAAGCTTATTCAAAGGAAAAAGAAAGAAAAAGAAAAAATTGATGTCAGTCATTACATGTTAGTATAAATGAGCTATGGAAGGATTCCATTTCTGGGCTGAGCCTGGCCTTTCGGTCCCAGTTGTTTCAGAGCTTGACCCATCAGGTGAGCTATGGCTGAGTCTATTGAGAGCTGCAGGGCTCCTGCCTGGAGTGGATGCAAACACTTCTCCAGCTGCAAAGTCATCAACGGTGTTTGTGTGTGCATGTGCATTGTGTGCGCACACGTGTGCCTGAAATACAGCCTCGGTTGCCCTCCAGAAAGGAAGTGAGTGTGCATGCACACACTGGGACAAGCCAGCCATGTCTGTCCGTAACAAGAGAGGAAGCAGGGACTCCAGCATTTTTTTTAAATGATATTGGGCATTGACTCAAAGATGCCTATTGAAAACAAACCCTCCATGTTCCTCTCTCTGCTGACTCATTTGGTGAGAATTATAAACCCAGATGCCAACGTGTGGCCAACCGCACGACTCTGCCCTGAGAAATAAAAGGCAGGATCATTTCAGTTCTTATGCGGACAAACAGCAGAGGTTCACTTACATTCGCTCTCTGTCTTTTGCTTTTAATGTCAGGGATTTCAGCAGCTTCGCGTTAGGCATTCTATGTGACCCCTGCGTCAGCAGCTCCAGCGTGGAAGGAAGAGGCCACACACTGGCACCTCTGGGTCATTTCTTAAGGAGGAGAGAGAGTCTTGCTATGTAATGGGGAAAGGAAATCTAAAACCCTCAATTGTCTGATTTTCCACTAGAGTCCTAGAAGTTACTACGTGGCCAAAGCGGGGAGGAGGCTGGCCTGGGAGTCAGAAACCCTGGCTCTCGCCTCGCCCTTCACAGCTGCCTTGCACCCTCATTTTCTGATCAGCAAGTGCGAGTGCTGATGTGGGCCAGGGGAGGCAGCTCCAGGGCATGCACCCCGACCAGAGCCCTCCCCAGGCACCTGCCGGAGGCCATGCATCCCCCGCTGACCTTAGCATCTTCCTCAACCCAGCTCTCTGTGAGCGATTAAGGATTCGGCAGAAACATCTGTGTTGTGTGTGGTGGTCACTGCTGCTGTTTGCCACCTTTTCCTGCCATGCCCGTCTGCCAGTCCCCTTGGGGCTGGGTGGGGCACCTGACTAATTCAGGCCAATGCAGGATGAGCCAGTGAAGAACGGGCTAGGACGCTTAATTGCTTAATTGCGGCAGTGAAGCCTCCAAAGCCCCCTTTTGGGGGTTGAGGGAGCAACGGAAATGACCAGATGGCGGCCACTGCATGGGCCATGTCCTTGGGGGCTTTTGTGAATAGCAGCCTCTGCCTTCCTGTGACGGGCCTGAAGTGTGAGCAGGGAATGGCCTTTTCTGTTTTAATGTAAGCCTGGAGATGGAGGCCGTCTGTGACCTGCGTGAGGCTCAGCCTCCCCTTGCTCATGCATCCCCTACAGCCCTCCTGCACTGCAGCCTTTCAGGCCTGGGTCTGGCCACCGGACCAATCCGCCTGACTCCAAGTATCCCTCGTGTTCATCACATCCTGACACCCAACCAGAGAGTTCACTGAAGGGAGCTGTTGGACATACACGCTCGGTGCCACAAAGAAAAATCAGCACTGAGATAAAGGATCTTTCAGCAACACAATTTTTACTTTCTGGACTGCAGGAAGGGCACCCTCACTAGCCATCTTGCCACGAGAGTACAGAGAACAAAGGGAATATACACAAATTTACTTCTTACGCATTTGGGGTTGTCCTTACTGCTGTGTCTGGTTTCCGTTGGCTAGAGTTAGACCTCACAATCTAAACTAAAACTCGATTGGCTAATAACTTAAAACTTTTCTAAACAGGTAAAAGCAATGGAGAGCTGGGGCACGCCTGTGAGCACATCCAGCACAGGTATCTTGGTTAAAGCACAAGGACATAGAGTGTACTACGTGCCTAAGCATAGCATGCCTAACAGCTACATAGATAGGGCTTCACAAAATTATTAGCGCACTTACTCTTTAACAAGAAAGGAAACTTTAAAAGGAACTTTTCTACTTCCCACAGGACTCCACAGAGTCAGCTCTCAGATCTGTTGATACATTCTTCAGACCCAGTTTCTCAAATATCGAGAGGCACCCAAGCCCATGTCAGAAGCCCGAGCCCACGGCACCCAGGGCAGGGGTGTTGAGAACGCAGGGGCTGAAGTCACTCACGGACTTTAGCAAATAGCAGCTCTGTGTCCAGCTCTGTCTGCACGACACTTTCCAGTTTGAAAAATCGTTTCTCCTCCCATTTTTCTTTAAGGCTTCTAACCCTGAGGGGTCCAGGGCTGCTCAAGACTGCATGTTTTATGCCTAATCCTTTCCTCTAGATCAGCACGAACCATGAAACCTCTTCTGGCACTTAAGCAGTGTTTGAGGAGAGGGAAGGGGCACTGTGTGAGCTGCTGGCTGATGCAGTCCTGCTCACCCAGCGTACCTCTCCCGCAGGACCTGAGCATCACTCAGCACCAAGAGTGTGCACAGAGAGAAGCGCTCCCTCCCCTGAGGGCTTCACACACCAGGGATGGCCGAGTGGGGAGCAGAGAGGAGCTGCCTGGGTGAGGCTTGGGGAGGAATCTGTCAGCCTCGAGGGCCCCAGGGAGAAGGCTGGCTTCCCGCAGTGACGCTTTGGAAGAGGACCGGCGTCCCGTGACAGTTTGTCCCTTTGGGGTCTGGCAGTCAGTCTTCACTGCTTGGCTTTCCCACTTCAATTGTGTGTGCTCTTTTTTGAGAAAAAAAAAAAAAAAAAGGATGTCTTGAAAAATCGTCTGTAAAATAGGCAGCATCGCCCATCACCTCGTAGAAGGAGGGATGGACACCGAGCTTGCTGAGGGCCTGAGCCTGGGGCCCGCTGCCTTCCGAGAACCCATCAAACACTAGCTGGTGTTCCCCTGTCTCCAGCAGGAAAGGGGCGGCCAGACAACCTAGTGCGTCCCACACACACTTTCTGTCCCGGCCACGGCTTGCCAGAGCCAATATTAGGACGCACTCTGGACACAGGAGAAGGCGTTTAGAAGACCGACAAGTTTTTTTTTCCCTTCAATTTTTATTTTAGGTTCCGGGGTACGTGTGCAGGATGTGCAGGCCTGTTACATAGGTAAACGTGTGCCATGGTCTGCTGCACAGATCAACCCATCACGTGGGTATGAAGCCCCACATGCATTAGCTACTTATCCTGATGCTCTCCCTCCCCCTGCTGCCCCCAACAGGCCTGGCATGTGTGTTGTTCCCCGGCATGTGTCCATGTGTTCTCATCGCTCAGCTCCCGCTTATCAGTGACAACATGCGGTGTTTGGTTTTTCTGTTCCTGCATTAGTTTGCTGAGGATGACGGCTTCCAGCTCCATCCACGTCCCTGTAAAGAGGCTGAAAGCTCTTAAAGGTGCAGCAGCTCCCTCCAGCCAGCTTCCCGCGAGATGGTTACTGTGTGCACAGAGCCCTTCTGTGGAATATGCTCGAGATGTTGAGGGGAAGAAACATCAAGGGTGCTCTATGCTTGGTTTTTTTTTTTGCCATTTACAAAATTTTTATTTAAAAGTTAGTTTTCCAAATCTTGCTTTGCAGTGATGAAATCATTCACCGTACAGTGGGGACCTGGCAGCATACGGTGTTCCCTGGAACGTCAGTGCACACCCACGGGCACGCAGGCATCGAAACACGCGCGGTGCGGGGTGAGGTCAGCTTGACTGGGCTGCACGGCCAGCGCCTCTCCACCCGCCTCACGGAGTTCCATTCTGTTTTAACAGCGGAATGGGATTCCTGGCAATTTTCCTTCCCTCCTTTGCACTGTGCTGTCCCGTTTTTTTTCCAAATTCTGTATATGGAACATACATTATCTTTGTAATCACAGTTTGTGGTTAAAACAATAACACATCTTCAACTCTTTTTCGGAACTTTTACATGCATTATCTCATTGCATTTCCACCACCCCCCTGTGAGGCACTTGGAGTCAGTGCCCATGGGGACATGGGCTCAGAGAGGTGCCGTGACTTGCCCAGGGGCACACAGCTCACAAGAGGCTGAGCTGGACTTTGGAACTTATGTTTTTCATCCAGGACAGCTCCTTCCATGGAACCAGAGCCACCTCCTTTGACAGATTAAAAGTTATTGGCAGAAATATCACTGTTAGGATGATAGGTTTTCAGTCTTAGTTGGAGGAACCATTTTCTTGAGCAGGCAAGAGGTAGAATTCACTCTCCTTGACAGAGGACCCTGAAAACAAACTCTGAACTCTTTCTCCCTCTCCTTTCACGCCCAGCTTCAAAACAAATATATTTTGACCGTGTTTAGCTTAAAAGAAAGTAAAGAGAGAGACGTTTACTAGTGGTAGGTAATATGTACATTCTGTAACTACAAAATCATTTCCATTTATTTATTTGCAAGGGTCTAACCTCGTATTCTCTCAAACAACCGCTGTGGTGGGCACAAAAAGGAAAACTCAGCAACAACTGCGATCGTTGAAAACAGAAATGCAGAGGACATGCCAGCGAGTATGGGGTTTGTTTCAATTTTGTGACATGTGAGGGGCTCAGCAATCAGGGAAACTAGTGCTTTTCTAACTTCATGGTGCAGAAACTCTTCTGTTCCAAGAACACTTGACACTAATAAAAAAATACCGAGGATCCTCAAACATTCCCTTCTGCAGGCCATACCATCAATATTTATCATACTAGAAAATAAAACAGTCATTTCTAACACATTCCATGTGTTAATTCATTTTAAAATAATAGTAAGCCCATTTCACATTAACATGAAAAATATATTTTTGTAAGAAATAACTATCTTACAAAACCAAAACATGAGAAGAGTGGCCCGGGTCTGCAGTTCTGCCTCTGACTTTATTTGGTACCCAGTTCAGCAGAGTGTGGCTGGGTCCCTGCCTTCACTCCACTGCTCTTTATCACAGCCAGGTTCCCAGAACTCACTGCTGCCAGCCAACAGAGGAAGAAACCGAGGCGCAGAGGGTGGAAACCCGGGCCTGAAGTCACGCAGCTGTGAGCAGCCCAGGTCAGGCTGGAGCCAGATCCATCTGACCCCAAACCCAGTGTTCTTCGCCACGGTGCAGGGTCCTCCCCCAGGAGAATGGAGGCGGCAGCAAGGAATTGGATGGCAGGATCTTTTTAAAAAAATCTCCACCTGGCTGGGCATAGTGGCTCACACCTATAATCCCAGCACTTTGGGAGGCCGAGGCTGGTGGATCAATCCCCTGAGGTCAGGAGTTCAAGACCAGCTTGGCCAACATGATGAAACCCCATCTCTACTAAAAATACAAAAAATTAGCCAGATGTGGTATAATCCCACCAGTGCGTGCCTGTAATCCCAGCTACTCGGGAGGCTGAGACAGGAGAATTGCTGGAACTGGGAGGTGGAGGCTGCAGTGAGCTGAGATCGTGCCATTGCACTTCAGCCTGGGCAACAGGAGAGAAACTCCGTCTCAAAAAAATTAAAAATCTCCACCTGAATACTACTTTGAAAGCTGCTTGATGCCCCCAGAGTACCTGGGCATCCCATGACTATTGTCTGGACTGAAACATGTACGTGCCTTGTCTCACTGCCAAGTTTTAGTTACCAATTCATTTATTTATTTATTATTTTACTAAATCTATTATTATTATTTTGAGACAGGGTCTCACTCTGTTACCCAAGCTGGAGTGCAATGGCTTAATCTCGGCGCACTGCAACCTCTACCTCGTCGGTTCAAGCGATTCTCATGCCTCAGCCTTTCGAATAGCTGGGATTACAGGTACGTGCCAGCATTCCCAGCTAATTTTTTGTGTGTCTTTTTTGGCAGAGATGGGGTTTTACAGTGTTGGCCAGACTGGTCTTGAACTCCTGACCTCAAGTGATCTACCCGCCTTGGCCTCCATTATTATTAATTTTTCAAGACAGGATCTCATTCGGTCACCCAGGCTGGAGTGCAGTGGCATGATTACGGCTTGCTGCAACCTCAACCTCCCGACCTCAAGCAATCCTCCCACCTCAGCCTCCAGGGTAGCTGGTACCACAGGCACATGCCACCATGCCCTGTTAATTTCAAAATTTTTTGTAGCGATGGGGTCCTCACTATGTTGCCCAGGCTGGTCTCAAACTCCTCGACTCAAGCAATCCTCCGGCCTCAGCCTCCCAAGGTGCTGGGATTACAGGCGTGAACCGCCGCACCCAACCTCATTTTTATTTGATTCCATTAGATTTTACCAATGGTGGAGCATGTTCTGTGGCCAGGTACTCTTCTGAGCTTCTCATAAACATGCACTCTGTTCCCCCTCATGGTAACCCTGAGGTGTAGGTATGGTTTTCACTCCCATTTTATAGATGAGAAAACTGAGACTCAAGGAGCTGAGACAAAGCCAGGATTTGGAGCCAGGCACTCTGGCTCCAGCAAAAGGATCTTTTGTTCTGATCCAGGAGAAGGCTGCCTGGAAGCAATGGAGCCTGCTTCTGCCCGGAGTGCTTGGGACGGCTTCCTGTTTCAGCATTAGCTTACTGGTGAGTGCGTGAGTTGCTGCGATCGTGAGAGCTGAGAAAGGGTCTGCAAAGCACCCATCACAGGAACGTGATCACCCATTAACACCTGCTTTTGGATCCAAAGAGAGAAGAGGCGCCCCCTCTCTCCTTCCTGTCTCTGTGGAGCTCCCGCCGCTCACTCCCCTTCCCTCTCCACTGAGGACAGGCTGGCAGGCGTCACCAGGTCCCCACGCTGCCTCCATGGGCCAGGGAGGTGGAAGCCGGCAAAGAGCCCTTGCCGTGGCGAATGGGGGTTTTCAACCTTATCTCAGATTCTCTTGAATTTGGCTGGTGGGTTTGCGTCTGCGGGTGTTTCTGAAAGGGTTTTTTGTGGTCAGAGTGTGGAAGAAAAATGAGAACCGGGAAGGAAACAGGCTTGACTTTGTGGAGCAGTGTTCCAGGTTTCAAAGGAAATTGAGGGTGAGTCCGGGGTAAGGGCCTGGCTATGGATTTGAAGCAGGTCCCAGGACTCTGGGCAGAGCTTGGAAGGAACCGGCCGCCACTGCCACCTCCTGACCCTGCTGTGCTGTCTGCTTTCCCGCAATGACCTCACACACAGACTTCTCTTATTACTGCCCCAGGAAAGCAACCCTGCTTAACCCTTGTCTTAGTGTCTCCAAGAAGCAGCAGGGTAGGACCTACTGTTAGGTAGCAGCTTGCTCAAGCTGTGTGACCCTGGGCAAGTTACTTACCCTCTCTGGGCCCAGTTCCCACATCTATAATGTTAGGTTGGGGCAAAAGTAATTGCAGTTTTCTCTATTAAAAGTGATGTCGGCCGGGCACAGTGGCTCATGCCTGTAATCCCAGCACTTTGACAGGCCTTGGTGGGCGGATCACCTGAGGCCTGGAGTTCAAGACCAGCCTGGCCAACAAAGTGAAACCCCATCTCTACTAAAAATACAAAAATTAACCAGGCATGGTGGTGTGCACCTGTAATCCCAGCTACTTGGGAGGCAATGACAGGAGAATCGTTTGAACCCGGGAGATGGAGTTTGCAGTAAGCCGAGACTGGACCACTGCACTCTCCAACCTGGGCAACGAGAGAGAAAAACTCCATCTCAAAAAAAAAAAAAAAGTGATGGCAAAACCACAATTGCTTTTGCACCGACCTATGGTATTGTCAACCTAACGTAAGGATAACACTAATTCCTATCTCATAAGGTCACTGCAGGAGTAAAGGAAGGCCCCAAGGGTGTACGAGCTTCCACGCGCCTTACTTGGGTGTGGTGGCGGCTATTAGGACTACAGTTCTCACTCTTCTCTCTCGAGATTCACAGATCTCTTCCACGTCTCTCCTTAGCTCTGCCTCACAGTGGCCTCTGGTAAACTGAAACACCATCATTGACATTTCTCACCTGGAATTAAGATGTAATAAGTGATCTGTGTGGACCAACAGAGAAAAACCTTTTCCTTGCAAGAAGTAGGCACTTATTCCACGGTACCAGGCAGTATCATTTGGATTAATGGAATGAATGAATGAATGGAGCAAAGGAAAAACCAAGCTGGGTGTCAAGAAGCTTTGCCCCGGTAACAGCTATTAGGGGATTTGGTGACGGGTCCATGTGTTGAATCAGATGAAACCAGGCTGGGAAGAATGCTGGCAATTTGTAATTTCACAGAGGAGTGCCGGGCCGCAGGGGACGTCCTGCCCGTCCCGATGTTGAAGGGAGCCAGGAAGTAGGCGCAAAGGAAGGCAGCCTGCACATGTGGTTGTTGTTACAACTGCTATTGATTATTACAACTAAGCTGGGTCACTTTATCCTGGTAAATCTCAGGATAATGCAATTATAGAAGATAATCTGGAATCAGGCGCTGTAAAAAAAAATTCATTCATTTAAAAGAGAGGCTTAAAAATAACGTGAAAGGCACAACATCTTCTTTATTTTCACATCAGCTAAGGTTTCATTGTCCAGCATATGGCCGTCCCCACCTCCAACTGTCTTTTCCCAGACACATTAAGTGCTTCACGAAGGTGTAAAACTCAAAGTGTGCTAAATCAGGCCTCCATTTAAGTCTTGCATGTGAGCCCACTTTAGTCTTCAATTTATTTCTTATTTTTCATGAATCGTTATTTTTGAGTGTTCCAGAAATTTTGCATTCTGGAATTTTCTTTTGCCTTTCCATTTTAGAGTTTTCCAATAAGATAAGGAAGTTAGAGTCTGTTTGGGGAATATCGAGGGATGATGTCAATTAAAAAGAAAAAACAGAAAGACAGAGACTAAAAACCTTGTGTTTCCACATCCACAGGGTCCTAATCCATGTAAATGGCCTCCTCATTCCTTTTTTGTTTTGGACACTGTCTGAGAAAATCCCTTAACAGTGCATTCTGCTGCTTGCAGTACTTTTTTGTGGCTCAGGATAATCTGTTTTAGTGCAAAAGGATGGGAGATAGGCCACCTCCTTGGGGCTTTGCTACACACCCAGCTATCACAGTGGCTGAAACCAGCCCCATGGGTCAGAGGAGCTCCAGAAAAACAGCACAGAACTCAAAGACTTAGGCTGATGGGCTCATTACAGCAAATGGAGATTTTTGTTCACCAAGTAAGTGCTGTACAGCCAAAGGGAAACCGAGTCAAGGAATGTTAATTACTTCTGATACTGTCCCATTTAGCCATGGATTAACCCTTATCAGCAAGTGGCTTCTTAAGTCTGGTTCTCCCCCGAGAGGAGGCTCAGCATGTGCCCCTTCGCTGAAGTCACCCCTCTCTTCTCAGGACTGCCTGAGTAGGTAAAATCCCCTGGTAATCCTCCACCTCATTTTAGTTAATTTCCACCTCCTGCACAAACCCGTTTCCCCAAAGCTACCAAAGTGAGACTTAAAAAGCCGGCTTCGCTTCATCCTCTGCCCTTGCCCAGATTTCTGCAGAGATAAGAAAGTCTATGGAACGGCCACCCTGCAGTCTATACAGTTGTGGGGAAGGGGACAGAATTTTCCTAGTAAAATGGATATTTTCTCAATTTTTCTTCATGGCTACATAGAAATATTCTATTTTGTCACTGCGCCTTTGATATTGTGTTTTGGCAATAAATGTCAACGGCATCCTGTTCTAATAGCTGCAGGTAGCCAAAGGGCAGAGGAAGAGGGGGTCACCAAATTGCATGTGGGCTCTTGTGGTCCCCCTGGGTAAGCTGCTCATGCTCCCTGGACCTCAGGGTATGAGGGGGAGCAAGACCCCTTTCACGGGGCTAATTCAGGCTTCAAGCCTCACTTGGCATCCTCCACGGAACAACACCCTTGGCGTTCAGTGGCTGGCGCTGAGATTGCAAGGTGCCAGAAGGAGACCCTGGAGCATGGAGGGTTGCTGGGGCATCTGGCCATCCCCTTGAGGCTGAAGCTCTTTTTTCTCTTCTTTCTGTCCCAGACTGACAGGGAGAGTGGATTCAGCAGAAGTAACCAGGAAGGGCCTGTGAGTCCGGCCAGGGGCAGCCACACTGAACCTGCCCTCCTTTGGGATTAGCAGGGAGGGAGAAGAAAGCCTGTGGCTGCTTGAAGTCACAGAGGACAGGAGGACTGAGAGGGAACTGCACGGATAACGCTAGAGATCAACTCCTAGTGGCCGGGGCTGGAACTGCAGCCAGAACGCAGAACTGGGGGGAGCCTGCCCAGGAGGACAAAGGGCCCCCCACCTGGGAGAGAAGCAGCACTTTCCTTCCACTGGGCTTTTATTAATGCATTGGTCTCTATTTGAATTTCCTCATGTAAGCAAGCGAACAAGATAAAAATTCAAAACACCTGGTGGTTCCAAACTTACTCATTTTTTTTAAAAAACAATGCTACTAATAAAGATGAGAGCAGGAAGGATGGAGTCCAGATGAACCGCAGCTGCCGGTTCAAGTGACACGTTCGCATCCCTTTCTTCTCTTTGAGTGGGGAAAAGGAAAGGCATCAGCAGTTTCAAGTCATTTAATACAGATTGCCATCATTGTTATCCTAAGCAGAATCACTGTTATCGCTGTAATAACATTTGCCTGGCATCTCCGCTCGCTGGGTGCCGTGCATGTGGTGACCACATTGTCTGCCCCAGAAGCCTGCAGAGTCACCGGCTTTGACAAGGAGGGGGTGCTCTGTGGGGCGATTGGGTGCGGGCAGGCAGGATCAGTCGGCTTCTGTCCTGAGGGATGGAGATTCCATTAGGCGGTGTTTCTCGGGGTGGCTCCGAGACTGGTTGCATCACAGTCACAAAGATCTGTTACTTACATGAGAATGAAAGGAGACTTGCAATTTTTTAAGGCAAATTCTGCAGATTATTCTTACCCACATGGAAACCTGAGTGTCCCTGCTTTGAGCCAACACAGCATCTGCTACACTAACGTGGAAAATCAGAACGAGGAAACGCATCCAGGAGAAGGTACTCACAGGGCTGCAGAAGGCTTTTCCCCCCTTCTTCTGCTCTTTTCTGGGGGACAGCACAAGAAGTAGGTCATGAAGACACAGGGGAACTGGGAGTTTTCTATGCTGGGAGGTGAGAGGGTCTCAGGTCCTCAACTTGGTGGCTCTGGATTCATGATCTTCCTGGGGGATTAGGAACCCTTCTGAGAATCTAGCACAATCTACAAACATGCAGAAATGCCTGTGTCTATTAACACTTCAGTCCATTTCAGAGGCTCACAGCCTGAAACCCACTGCCTGAGTCACTCCAGGTTGAGACCCCAGCTCCAGCTCAAACCCCTATTTCACAAGGGAGGTGGGATAGCTTTGTGCTGAAGAACACGGGTCTGCAGTTGAATTACCTGGTTCCAATCCCAGCTTTGTCACCCACATGGGCAAGTTACTTCATATCCCCATGCCTCAGTTTCCTCATCTGTAAAAATGGGTTCATGCTCATGTCTACCTCACGAGGTTATAATGGGCCTGTCTGTGTATAATGACATGGGCAAAGGGGTACTCGTGTGCCAACAGGGAGGGAGGACTATTCATATTCATATTCAGCAATTATGATTGTTGCTATCATTACTGTTATTACTGCTGACAAGCAAACCTAAGCCAGAGAGGGAAGATCATTGGTCCAGGTCACAGAGTGTCCAGAGCATCCCATGGTGGCCCCCACTTTGGGGCTCTTCTCAGGCTCCCACCTTGTTCCCTGCCATCTCCTCTTCATCATGGGGGACTGCCAGGGGGCAGAGCTCCTTCCGGGCTGAGAGGAGGGAGTGGAATACTTTGCTTTCACACCTGGGCTCCCCACACACCTTTCTCCAGAAGAGGTGTCTGTGGCTCCCAGCAAGAAGAGCACATTTCAGGGTTCTTTCCGTTCCAATTCCCATGAAAGCTGGAGCTCCAAAAGGTGCTAGCATGAACCATCTCAAATCACAAGGGTCCGAGGGAATAAGCTTGTGGGCATTAGCTCAGGAAAATGGAAACCACGCAAGCCTTGTTTCTTCTGATCCCCACGGACCCCATCCAGTTGAATGGGGAAGTCACTGAGCTGCTCCATTTTCTCAGCATCCAAAGTTTTCCTCCGTTCATCCCAGCACTGCATTCAGTATTCTCAATCAGTGGTGTGTGGGGTTGCAGAGAAAAGTTCCCGCATGGAGCTGCAGCCACAGCCTGCACGCGCGTCGCCATGACACGGGCAATTTTGAGGTCAGCTGAGCAGAAGCAAGCTGCAAGTTCCCAAGAGAGCCAAGTCGTGTGAGCAAAACGCTTGCAAAGATTCTCGAGTTCACACACTGCATTGAGATTGCCCCAGGAGCCTTCCTGGAAGGCAGTGGCCCGCTGGGCAGTCTTCTTGGTGATTGGGAAATGATGATAAAAGGCTGGCCGGTGTGTTAGGTGGACTCCAAGTGAATACGTTATCGGTTGATTACGGGGTCAGACGGTTTAAAAATGTACCACGTCGTGTTCTTCGTGTTCTTCACCAGCCGTGGGTGGAAAGATGTGGGTGAAATGAGCAGCAGCCTGAATGCATCCCTAAAAGATGCCAGGTGACGTTTGGGATGTTAATTCCCACCCCCAATTCTGGGCTGCTAAATTTTAGCAGGCATAAGGGGCAAAGCTTATTACCTTCCATATTTGTGAGTTTTCTCTCTGGGATAAACTAGGAAATAGTGGAGAATGTGCAAGAAATCTCTCCAGATGTGTTTCCAGAGCAAAGAGGTTTGAGCCAAGAGATCTTGAACCACTGACTAACCTCTGATAACTTCTGAGGTTAACCCACCCATCCAGTGAAGATGCAGGCTGGTTCCTGGTCTTTGGCTAGCTGTGTTTGAGGGTGTATCTAGAAAGGGCTAGTGAAGAATGTACTCCCTCTGTCTGTCTGTGTTGTATTCTAGATCAGTTATGGCTTGTATGAGCTCCAGAGTGTGGGATGTGGAACCAGGCTGCCTGGCTATGAGTTCTGGCTCCCGCTTCCTTACTGTGTGTCCTTGGGGAAGTCAGCTAACCTCTCTGTGTTTTGTTTCATCGTATATAAAGCAGGGATATTAAAGCTACTACATCATGTGGCCATGAAGATGGGGTCAGTGCATGTAAAGTGCTTTGTGTAGTGTCAGGCACAGGGAGTGCTCTTTAGGGACGTTATTATCATTACTGCTACAATAATGCTTCAGACAGTGCCCATCAGTCAGCAATGTTAGAGGGCTGTGTTGGGTGACTCCAGCTTCTCCTTTGGGAAATAGAAAGAGCCCGAAAGGGAGCTGGCAAAACCAGGAAGAGAAATGGGTGTCCCTGTTCGTGAGAAAATGTCACTAGTCCTTCTGAGTCCATTTGCTACATCTGTGAAACTGAACGCATCTAATTCAATCAGGTCATTGACATTTTAAAAAGTTCTCTTTTTTCCTTCATTCCTTCTTTCCTTCCTTCCTGCCATTTTTAAAATTTCTTTCTTTTTTTGACATTTTAAAAATTTCTTTCTCTCTTCCTCTCTCTTTCTCTTTCTTTTTCTTTTTTTCTTTTTAGAGACAAAGTTCGACTCTGTCACTCAGTACCCAGGCTGAAGTATAGTGGTGCAATTATAGCTCATGGCAGTCTGAAACTCCAGGGCTCAAGCCATCCTCCTGAGTAGCTGGGACTACAGGAGCACACTTTCATGCCCAGCTACTTTTTACAATTTTTTGTAGAGACGGGGGTCTCATTATGTTGCCCAGGCTGGTCTTGAACTCCTGACTTCAAAAAATCCTCCTGCCTCAGCTTCCCAAAGTACTGGGTCATTGAGTTTTTGAAAGGGGCAGGAATTAACCAAGGACTCCGCCTACCCAAAATGTGTTCTTTAAGCAAATTTCTGGGGTCTTTCCTAGACCTAGGTGTCCATTACTGGCATCTTCTTCTGACTTCGGAGTTGAGCTTTGCCAGTCCTTTGGAGTGCTGGTGCTTGTCTTGTTCAGGGCCCTCAGAAGCAACCTTGAGACAAGGCTTCCAGCACAAATCATTTATTTGGGAGGTGATCTCAGGAAACACCAGTCGGGGAGTGGACAAGTGAGGACACAACCCAGGAAAGGGGAGGAGCCAGTGTGAGGGGGACGTCCTCAGGTCAGCATCAAGCATTAGCAAACCACGCAGCACAGACCTCAGAATTATCCCACCCAAGGAGAGGGAGCTGGGGTATTTATACACCAGCTCTCCCCTGACGTTGGTTCAAGACTGCTCTGGGTATAGGGATGCCCTGGCACTCCAGGGGCTTTAGATAGCCCTGTCAGTGGGATTCAGGTGCTGGGTTTGGATCTGGTCAGGATGAAGGCAGTACCTGACAGCATCTGCATCTGCTATAAGACCTTTCAAGAAAACAGTTCTGCCTTTCCAGGGCACCTTGACTTCCTCCTTTGTTTTGATTCATTTGGTGTTTACATTCCCAGGGTGTATCGGGTCTGCCTTTGTGTGTTCTACTTGTTTTACTAGGTGTGTCTTGTGCCTTTGTGTGCATACTAAGTTCTTTGAAGGCAGAAATGTGGTTTTTGCTATGCTCAGATAACAACACAAACTATAAACATTGATGTGTTTATGTGTTTATATGTTTCCTCTATCCCCTAGGGCCACGACAGAATATTCCGGAATGGTCAGTCTCATCTCTGCCTCCCTCCTCTTCCTCAAGGAATGTCTTTTCAGCTAATGAGGAGGCAGATGTATGACATAATAAAGGAATGAGGTGTCTGAGGAAAGAGAGACTCAGAGTGGAGTTTCGGAAGCAACTGTAGCCCTCATGCAGTTCACACACTCAGGTGTGAAGGAAAAAGTGGATGCGGAAAGGTCTCCTGTTGGGGATGCTGTGCCCAGATCCCTTTGTGGTTTTGGAGAAATGTAAGGAAAGGAAATGAGAAACTCTAAAGTTTCTTTTGATTTTTTTTTTTTAATTCAGGGAGTACATGTGCAGGCTTATTGCATGGGTGTATTGTGTGATGCTAAGGTTTAGAGCACAGAAGGTCCTGCAACCCAGATAAGTGAGCACAGCCCCCAGTACCTGGTTTTCCAGCTCATGACCCCTCCCTCCTGTCTCTAGCAGTCCTGGTGTCTACTGTGGCCATCTCTATGTCCATGCATATTCAATATTTAGCTCCCACTTATAACTGCGAATATGCAATGCTTGATTTTCTGTTCCCTCGTCAATTCACTTAGGACAATGACCTCCAGCTGCATCCATGTTGCTGCAAAGGACTGATGACATTCGTTTTTTACAGCTGCATAGTATTCCGTGGTGTATGTGTACCTCATTTTCTTTATCCAATCCACCATTGATAGGCACCTATGTTGATTCGATTCCATGTCTTGGTGATTGTGAATAAAGCTGCCATGAACATGTGAATGCATGTGTCTTTTTGGTAGAATGATTTTTTTGCCTTTGGGTATATTCCCAATAATAGCATTGCTGGGTCAAATGGTGGTTCAGTTTTAAGTTCTTTGAGAAATCTCCAAACTGCTTTCCAGAGTGGCTGGACTAATTTGCGTTCCCACCAACAATGTGTAAGTGTTCCCTTTTCTCCACACCTTTGCCAGCATCTGTTATTTCTTGGCTTTTTACCATTCTGGCTGGTATGAGATGGCATCTCATTGTGGTTTTGATTTGCATTTCTCTAATAATTAGTGATGTGGGGCATTTTTTCATATGTTCGTTGGCTGCTTGAAAGTTTTCTTTTGAGAAGTGCCTGTTTATATTTTTTTGCCCATTTTTAATTGAATTATTTGTTCTTTACACTGTGTATCTTTGAGTTGCAACAGTTTTTGGAAATTGAACCTCATAGACTCTGGGCTTATCGGGGTAACAACTGTATTTCCCAGAGAGCAGAAATATATATGCCACAGGCACCCAGCAAGATTACTAAATGAATTGATGGCTATGAACTTTTAGAGCTGGAATATACTTCACAAACTCTCTAGTCTATGAATCTCAAGCTCAAATGTTTCTGTAAAATGGCCAGATAAAACAGGATGCCCAGTTATATTTTAATTTCAGATTAAAAATTAATACTTTTAAAATATAAGTATGTTCCAAATACTACACAACACATACTTATACTAAATTTACTAAATCTGGCAACACCACTTTAGGGCATGTGCCAGTCATGGAATTTAAAAGAATGAAATGCAGGGCCAGACGTGGGGGCTTATGCCTATAATCCCAGCACTTTGGGGCAAGGTGGGTGGATCATGTGAAGTCAGGAGGTTGAGACCAGCCTGGCCAACCATGGCCAACATGGTGAAAGTTCATCTCTGCTAAAAATATAAAAATTAGCCAGACGTGCTGGCAGGCACCTGTAATCCTGCTACTTGGGAGGCTGAGGCAGGATTGCTGCTTGAACCTGGGAGGTGGAGGTTGCAGTGAGCCAAGATAGTGCCATTGCACTCCAGCCCGGGTGACAGAGGGAGACTCTATCTCAATAAATAAATAAATAATAAATAAATAAATAAAATGCATCATTAGACAACAGAGAGTGGTAGGGAGTGGAGAAGTTTTTAAATTAGTGAGCACATGCCCTAAGGGGGCAAAAACTCATCTTCTGAAGCACAGCCATATTTTAAGTAAAGAGTGTGAAGTACAGAGAGGAGAAGAAGCGATGAGCCAAAGAACCTCGATGTAGCCCAGGCAGAGGGGAAGCCATGTTCAGGATTCCTTACCGCAGCCACCATCCCTACCACTGTATCACTGTGGGAAGCTGTGTGTGTGTCAAAATATGCAGCCTCAGATGCCATCCCTCCCACCTTCAAAAGGGCAGGTGATGAATGATTCTTCAGGGTAATTGCAATTTCATGGATCAGGAGGTGTAGCCAGTTCATTTTTTCCCCCAAGAAAATAAAGCCATTACTAGACTCTGAGCCACAGAGGGATTGCCTTGGTCTGTGGTGGCATCTAGGGGTGCCCCTCCCTTTCTCCCTGATGCAGCCAGCTGTATGATTTTTTGTCATGTGAGGTGTTCTTGATAAAGGCATTACAATAGTAATGTCATGTGATGTGGTCCAGCTTCCTGGGCAAGTCATCCCCCGTTTTGGTGTCTGTTTCCTGATCTGCAAGATGAGAGAGTTGGACAGATGATCCCTAAGGTCCCTCTGAGCTGTAATGGGGGTGACCAGATGCCTGGTCTCTAATGAGCATGACCAGTTTGCCTGGGGAGCTCTTAATTTATGCCTGTTGCTCAGTAGGGACCTCAACAGTGTCCCCCATTACTCTCCAAAGTGTCCCCATTTGCATGAAAAATCATGCACCCCTCAAGCAGTGGTGTGCTGGAGTCTCCTCAGACCTACTCCTCAGGGCTGATCATTCCCTGGGCTCCACACTCGAAGCCGGCCGTGGTGAGAGCATTTACACCACGGCCATCAGCAGGCCCCGCAGATCACAGCCTCCCCCGCAGAGCTGTTGCTCAGCGTCTGTCAGCACCACGCCCACTCTGGCTCTAATGATCGACTGCTTTGCATGCATGTCTGGGCTAACTGCCAGGTTGTCAGTGAGCAAACATTTGACAACAAAGTCCACTAAAAAGAAATATTTTGGTGACAATCCAGTTGGCACAGTAAGTATTTTGGTTATTCCAGTGACTGAAGCATGAGAATTCCACTCAGCCCAATGTCTGTCCTGGTGCTCAGTGGTTACAATGAGGATGAAAGCAAGGCCCACTAGTTTGGAGTGGGTTTTTCTGTTTCACCAGTTGGTATCCTTGAACTGCCCCAGATATTGGGAAACACAATGTCTTGGCCATAGCAGAGGCTCCTGGCACCCTGGGGGAAAGAAGAGCCTGGAGTTGCTTATTCCTACATCTCCCACTGACCCACTGACTAGCAGGGTGAGCATCTTTCTTGATCTCAAATGCCCACTTGAAAAAAGAGCTGTTAGAATACAGCCTGTGCCCATGTGTGAATAGGCTGAAGATGAGGTCTTCCCTCCCCATGTCTAGGCCTTCGGACAGCAAGCCTTCTCTCCTAGGGGTCTTTTCCCACCCCCATGCTCAGGAATGTATACAAATGTTCCCTCAACCTCCTCATCCATTTCAGAAGGTGTACCTGAAATATGCTGTACATGTGCCCAGGAGCCACAGCCATAAGCAGGGACATCTTCTCAACCTCAGGACTTCTGCCTGGCATCATCAGGGAGCGAGACCCAGGGAGCCTGGATGGCAAAGGTCACATGGAGGTGAGTGACCAACCGGGGCAGAAATGAGGGCTCCTGTCTCCCAGGAAGAATGTAATCCAGGTGGCCTAGTCACATGGAAAAGTAGAGGCCCTTAGAGGTGATAAAGTCAACCCAACTCATTTTACAGATGGGTAAACTGAGGCTGGGGGGCAGGGCACCCACAGAAGCAGTTCTACATGGTGGTTAAGGAGTAAAAAGCCCTCAGTAGAACTCAGTTCTCCCTGAAACTTGCCACTGACAAGATACCTACACTTAGACAAAGTATTTCACTTCTTGGCTCTCAGTTTGCTCATGTACAAAATGGGGAGAACACAAGTTTGCACATCTTGGTTGAGAATTAAGTGAGACACGTTGCCTATAAATGGACAGCATGTGATGATCATGCAGCTGGGGCTGGACCAGGGCAATTTGCTCGTGGAGAGTTTGATGCTATTAATGCCTTTTTTTTTTTTTTTTTTTTGCTGTGGCTATAGTTAGTTGCCTTCTCAATGTCTATTATCTCCCTAGATTCCTAATAGGAATCTGAACCTTTTAATCCTATGGTTTGTGTGGGCTCAGGAGCAGTTTGGGACAATCACATGCTCTGTCTTCTTTGATGCTGCTATGGATTTAAGAATGAGGTTGCTACATAAATGAGGGAAATCAGAGCAGATCTCATGACTTCCACTAGATGTGATGGGAAGACCTCCCTCTTCTGCTGCAGGCAAACAGGAAGCGTGGAACCCCAGGTACTGTTGGGAGCTACCTGACAACCACATGGGAAACCATTCTGAAGGCAAAGCTGCCACACAGAGGGAGAGACGCAGCCCTGGTGACAATATCAACCTCAGGAACAAACTAGCCTGAAGCCCTCCCTATCTCTGGACTTTTAGGTACATGGTCAGGTAAATCCCCTTTACTGTTTAAGCCAACTTAGATGTCTTCTACTTGCACCCTAACTATTGATGTGATTTCCCTGGGTCACACACTGCCAGAGCTCAGCATCTTCAGCTTTTTAGTAAATGAGACAGTGTATGAAAAGCAGCAATGCACAGCATCTAACATGTATCTGTGATCCAGAAGAATTAACGCTTCTCCCTTCCTCCCTTTCCTATTGCAGTCAAAGCAATTTCACCTACACCAATCAAGTTAGATTTCTGGACTGCTCATGAAGAAATATGCTTGTTAGTCTGGATAGTTTGGGGCTTCTTCAAATAAATGCATGCCTTGGAAAATATGATTGAGAGAAGAAGTGGCACACAAACCCATTTGGAGTGCAGACAGGCACCAGAATACTAGCTGGAGGGCTGAGTTTAAAACGGAGAACTGGTTACGTTTAGTTAAGACTTTATTAATTACTTTTCCATGATTCCACTTGCAGCTTGGGATTCACATAAGCAACGATAGAGAACCCAGTTGAAAGGCATTTTCTTAGGTCGGAAGGCAAATCTGTCCTCCGCAGTGTGATTCAGGGACCCAGGTGTCCCCGCTTGGCTCTCTCATCCCCAGCTGGATTTCATAACCCACACTCTGTGGGCCACAGGGAGCTCAGCAGGTTCATAAACAGGGGTGGAAAAGACAGACACCTTTATTTTCACTCCCCTCTAACTGACATATAGCTTTGGTTCTATTATGAATGCCAGAAACACACACCAGTAGTATCAGCAGCAGCCGTGAACCTTCTGGCCGTGGAAATCACGTGTTTTCTCATCACGAATCAGCTGTGGATAACATGAAACTTTGTCTACTTTCATTTGAAATTGCAGTCGCTACTACATTCCTGTTATTGAATGTGTTGGTGAAATGCACACATGATTATATTTTGTCACATATGTTTGTATGTATTTCAATGTTATAGATTTTCTTTCTGCTCCTACATAGTTCACAGATCTAAAAGCATTGTTCTGATAGTTTCAGAGACTTCATCAGATGTGGAAGGGTCCAGGACCCAATAAAATTAATACGCCGTACCCTGGGGGCTTGTTCTGTGCGTCTGCCAGTGAGAGGGGAAGGAGGGGAGAGGACACCTCCACGACACAAGCCTTGGCTGAGATGTGACAAGCACCACCCTCACTCAAACCTCCTCCAAGTGCCTGTCACCAGGGGCCACTCCATGTCTCAATGGCATGGACAGGAATGGGTCAGGGTGGGGGCGGGACAGTGGGAGGCCCCTATCACCAGTGCTGAGAGCCAGAGCCAGGAATCTTACAAGATTCAAAACAGACCGCCCATGCAATGCCCTTGCCTGGGCCTAAACATCTCTATTTTATTATGATGATGATTGCTGTGTAATTGTTATGCCCCAGAATATCTGTTTCCCAGTGGGTTTTCCCCCGGAGACTATGAACCACTTGAAGCAAAGGGCTGTGTCTGATTCATCTCATTATTTCCAGCACTGACCACGGGGCCATCATTATTCAGTTGTCCCAGTATTTGTGGGACTCCACTGGGAACGAAGGGATTGGGGCAAGTGACTAATGATGACACACGATTGTTTTCCTGACACTCCTGCCTCCAGGAAAGCGAGGCTAAAGGCCGGTGCCGCTGTCCGCAGGCAGTGGGACACATTCTTAAACGACGGAGCCACATCTATGCTTCTGCCCTCAAGTAAGGCTTGCCTGCTTCAGCATACGTGTTGAAAATCAAGTGCACACGAACCTTCACGTGTACACGTGTGCACACACAGACGCATGCGCACACATACACACATGCACACACCAGCCAGACTGCCTCTCTCCTTCTCTGACTCCCACCCTGCCTCCAAGAGGAATATTTATGATTTTTAATAAACTGTGACCACGGCTAATTAGGCTCCTTGCCCATGCCCCCAAAGCCACTAAGGGGCTGTGACGGTCGGCATTTCCTATCTCTGAGTGCAGCGAGGCCGCACATGCCACACTGATGAACTCACGGGGTAGCGGGCTCCTTCCCTGCCGCCTGGGAGAGTGTTCGTCTTTCAAACCAGATTAAAAGAAAACAAGAGCTGGGCCCATCCCAGCTCCACGAGCCCAGAATTATGCACTTCACCGAAGTAGGAATGTGGCCCATTCATTACTGTTTGTCATCAAGTAACGACTCTGTGAAAAAAGGCCCCCAGGGTGTGCTGACCCCCCCCCCACACACACACACAGAGGGCGGTGAGTGGGGCTGCCGTGTGCTATTGAGCTGGTTTAACTCCCCTGGCATGGAGAGGGGTCTCCCGCCTGTGTGTCTTGGAGCTGCATTTTGGGAGGGGAGCAGGGAGGCCCCCAAAGGGCATGAGTATCTAGGGAGAGAAAATCTGCGGTGGTTCATTTCCTGAACCCGCTGGGCAGCAGCATGGCGTGGCCTGGCTTACCCAGGGGACCAGGCCAATGCGTTACATGCAATTTAGTGGCAGGTCTCGGGCATTCCAGGGCAGTGTCTGAACCGTCCCGGCTCATTAACTCCAAGGACTGATGTGGCCAGCGGGGAGGAGAGGACTGCAGGGTGAGCAGTCAGCCTATTCCCTTGCAGTGGCTGAAGGAACCCCATCCTCCAGAGACATTCCCAGGCCTGATGCTTATCTGTGTGGGAGGGAGGGAGCCGAGGGTGATGGTGAAACCGTGATCTCATTCTTGCTGCAGTGCTGTGTGCACGGAGCCTGGCTGCTGGGCTGAGTGCCGCGGGCCCGGGCACAGCCAAGGGACCAGGGCAGTGGCTCTGCAGCCTGTGTGTGTCTCCACCTCCTCCTCTTGGAACAGAGATGACCATGGTGGATCCCTGGCCCCTAGGGTTGCTGGAAGCGTCAGACGCACCCATCGGTGCACACACTTAGGACCAGCACAGGCTCTAGAAGGAAAGTAAGGTCTTACTGTTTTTATCAGGGGTGTGCTTGCAAAACCATCTATGCCAGGGAGATTATAGGTGAAAATGAGATGTGAAGATCCTGATGATGACGGTGATCGTCCCAGCATTTAGGGAGCACTAACTGTGGACCAGGCCCTGAGCTGAGCAGCTCACAGATGCCTCTGCATTGAATCCCCTCCACCCCCACCACATTGCCGAGCACGCATTAGCACTTCCATCTCACAAGGGCAGGAGCTAAGAGGATGGGAGGTCAGTAAGGGACAAGGCTGGAACTCAAACGCAGAGCCAGCTGGTTCCGAAGATTGACGGTGCGGCCAACCGTCCCGCAGTGTGTGTAGTTATTTTACATGTTAAGACCAGCACACCCTTTACCCCTCTTTTGGAAAACACTTGATTGACTAATAAGTGTGATGGATTTTGCAAAGTGGACACCCCTGTGCCACCATCACACGCCTGCGTCACCAGCTCAGGAGCTGCTCCCCGACCCACACCTCAGAACTGGGCCATCCCGTGCCCCCCCACAGTCATCACCCTCACCAGGAGACCACTGCCCTGACCACTCTCAGACCTGGTGCTGGCTGCTTCAGAGCCATCAATACTGGGGTCTGGCCTCTTCCCCTCGACGCCATGTCTGCAAGATTTATCCCAAGGGTGTCATGTCACACTTAACAGAGGAGAAAGGGTCACTCTCAGCTGCTTCCTCATCAGGTTTCTAGGTGGTCACACGTCACACAGCCCCTGGAAAGCTCCACACGCTCATGTGAGGGGAGTGAAAAGGCAAATAACATCTTAGCAATATCATGAAACTTGTTTTGGCTTCTCAGATCCCCTCAAAGGTTCTTGGGGGCTGCCAGAGTCCCTGGTGCTCACCTGGGCACCTCTGCTGGGCTCAGACATGCTGCGCACAGCATCCATCATGCAAAGATGCTGCCACTGGCTTCTCCGTTCTGACGCTGATGAGCCTTTGGGTTGTTTCCAGGCTTCGATGGTTATGAATGAACTTGCACTAACATTCTTGCATACGTCTTTTGGCACACATGTGTACAGACACGCGTTTTTCTTGGGAACATGCCTAGGAGTGTAGTGATTGCATCACAAGGCAGCTATACATTAGGTCTAGTACAATCGATCTTACCAAACTGTTTTCCAAAGTACTTGCCGCAACGCTCCCAGCACCAGAATACAAGTGTTCTAGTGCATCTTCCTCCTCTTCTGTTAAGTAACTCATTTTAACAGAGCTATAGTCAAGGGGAGAGAGGAAGGAACCTAGAAAACACACATTTTGTTTTGTTTTGTTTTGTTGAGACGGAGTCTCCCTCTATTGCCCAGGCTGGAGTACAGTGGTGCAATCTCGGCTCACTGCAACCTCCACCTCCTGGGTTCAAGCAATTCTCCTGCCTCAGCCTCTGAGTAGCTGGAATTACAGGAGTGTGCCACCATGCCTGCCTAGTTTTTTTGTATTTTTAGTAGAGACAGGGGTTCACCATATTGGCCAGGCTGGTCTTGAACTCCTGACCTTGTGATCCGCCTGCCTTGGCCTCCCAAAGTGCTGGAATTACAAGCATAAGCCCCTGGAGTAAGTCCAGGGCTTCAAAGGCCCATAAGCCAGGAGCACTGACATCTGGGGGCAGGACAAGAGAGACGTCTCAGGCCGGGAGAGAGAATGAACTTGCCCTTGCTCTGCCTTTTTGTTTCATTCAGGCCCTCAGTGGATTGAATGGTGCCCACACACATTGGGGAAGAGTGTTCTTTTTACTCGGTCTACTGATTGTGATGCCAATCTCTTCCAGAAACACCCTCACAGACACACCCAGAAATCGTGTAATCCTAGCTACATGGGCACTTCTTAGCCCAGTCAAGTTGACACATGAAATTAACCATCACAAGCCCACCCCTCATCAACCTGGCACCATCACACTCCATCTCCAAATAAAGACAATAATAAGGTTCTGATTCCACCTAACATCATACAGCTCTACTGCATACAACCGAAGACACACTAACCTCTTCCCCAGAAGAGGAGATAAGGTCCTTGAGTAATTGGTCACTCTCCTGACATAACCTAACACTACGATATAAAATGAACAATACTACAATACTGATGTAAAGCCAATTTGTCTTATGTTACATGATAAAGAAATACGAGGGGAAAGAAAGCAAAGACATTTGCTGAATACATACATTTACACACGCGGGTATTCCTAGCAAGAAGAAGCAGGAAATGCTCATGACAGGTGACAAATGCTGTGTCTGCTATTCTGATTTCCAAAGGGTAAACTTGGACATTTTGTTTCTTAACCTGTGGAGAGTATGTTTTGTGGTGTCTTTACAATGTCATGAAGTATTTATTTTCCTGGCAACTTCCTTTCATGATGACAATGATTATTAACAAAGCAACCCAAGGTCTGCCGTAGGGTGGGGTGCACCCTGGGGTGGATGGTCTGCAGTACTGAAGCCAGCTGGGCAGGTCAGGGTGGGCGATGAGGGAGAGGGTGCAGATACTTCAGCCTTCTGCGTGATTGATGCATAGTGACCGGGTCGCCACCTCCGCATTTGGCCATTACCACATCAGAAGGCAATGAAATTACCCAGCGGGGCTGTGTGGCAGATTGGACTTTTGAATGTAAGCCCCTGGGAATCCAATCCATGAAACATTCTCCATCCCACCATCAACACAGTTGCACACAGGGTGGACAACTGCAGGACGTAATGATGATGATCGTTTGAATGCGTGGCTTGCAGCACAGGTGGGAACGCCGTTGGTGCTGACCTCAGGGCCCAGCAGGACCGCGGCTGCTTTTTGAGTGCAGGGCTTCCATCCCATTCCTGACCAGTGGTTAACGGGCTCCTGAGCCCATCCTTTTGGTTTCCCCCAAGCCTTCCCGCCCTGACATTGTTTCCATGACATGAGCAGTGGGACGTGGGTCCTGCGGCCGGAGTGGGCAATCTGCACACTCATCTGCTGTTCTTCCCCGAGACGGGCACTGACATCTGAGGGCAGGACCTCAGAGACAGAATGGCATTTCTATGCAGGCTACCAGGAAGCTCAGGCAGGAAGGGGATGAGAAGGGGCCTCTGGGTGGGGGCATCTCCTGATGCAATTAGCCCGTGTGGATCTCACCTCTTGAGGCTTGCCGGCTCAGGGGCTGACCATTTGCTAGGACTGTGATGGGGACCCCCCACCTTGCAAGGGTGACATATGGCTGAGAAATTCGCAGCCCCAGGAGTCGGGTCTTGGTGCCTCTGCTCCCAGATTCATCACTGCAGTGGACTGGGCCATGAGAGGCCTTCTCTGGGAAGCAGCTTTTCCATGCTGAAGTCCTTGGAAGGGAGAGCAAGGGTGACTCCAAGAACCATCGTGGGAATCTCCCTTCTTTTCAAAGGCCGGGACTCAGTGGAAGCTTTTCAATTATTTTAGCAGGGCCTATGTCCTTTGTCACCCAGGCTGGAGTGCAATGGTGCCATCAAAGCCCACTGTAGCCTCAAGCTCCTGGACTCAAGCAATTCTCCCCCTCAGCACCCTGAGTAGCTGAAACTACAGTCATATGCCACACCACTCTCTGCTATTTTTTTTTAAGAGATGGGAATCTCACCATGTTGCCCAGGCTGGTCTCAAACTCCTGGGCTCGAGTAATCTTCCTGCCTCTCCCTCCCAAAGTGCTGGGATGAGTCACCACACTTAGCTAATTCTTTCTTTTAAAAAAAATTTGGTAGAGACGGGGTCTTGCCTTGCTGCCTGGGCTAGTGTCCAACTGGTGGCTTCAAGCAGCCTCCCAATCAGCTTTTCAAAGTGCTGAGATGACAGGTGTGAGCCACCATGCCTGGCTAAAATGCAGGGTCTTATAGGTGAGGAGAATTCCTGTCTGTTAGCTTCTCTCAAACAAAATAAACTTTTAAAACGCTATTATTTATTGATCACTCCCCAAGTGCCAGGCATTCTACTATGCTGTTTAAATGTTAGTTTAACTCCATAAAATTGCCAGCTTTATAAATCAAATAGGCTGAAAGTGAGTAATCTCATACGGTTTAAACTAAGACATTCCATTTCTTACAAGTCTAGGTAAAAATTTATAATATCCCCATTTTACAGATGACGGTCAGAGAGGTTAAGTAATTTGGCCTCAGTCACACAATTCCTAAGAGTGGCAGAATAAGGATTTAAATACCAAATTTAATTTATGTAGGAGGAGCACATTATGATAGTAATCTCATGTGAAATTTTCAAAAATTTCACCAAATTTGGAGTCTTTTTGACTCAAAAATATAAAAAATTTAAAAATTTCACTAAATTTGGAGTCCTTTTTGACTCCAAAATTTCACACTTGAGATTACCATCCTGTAGTGCTCCTATTACACAAATGAATTTTTAGAAAGTGCTCAGAATGGTTCCTGACAAGGTAACTGCTATATAAACAAGGTTAAATAAAAATAAATTAAGAAAGCATTTTGTATTCATTCCAGTAATCATCACGCATTAAATCCTAGTTAGTTACTTAGCATAAAAGTCCTTCATATTTTGCTTTGTTCGGCCATAAACGCCTCCCAGTCCTCCCCATACTTCATAAAGCATCAACACCGCCCCGGTGCCCCCTGCTCTGTCCTTCGAAGTTCACATCCACAGGCTTCTTGCACACAAACTTGTCACAGATCCTGGGTCAGATTAGTCTCTATTTTTCTCTTGGAAAATGTGGAAGTCATCACAAGGACAATGTTTCCTTTTTTGCCACAGGATTATAGAAACATAGAGATGGAAAGTTCCAGGGAGAACATCTAGCCTAAACTCCCCCACATCAGAGCATCTCCTGAGAGCAGGAGGAAAGGGGCAAAAGCCCTGAGGGTGAATCCCATCTTGCCCAAACCCAGTGTATGGCCTCAGTCACGTCTCGTCGCACCTCTGGACCTGCAATTGCCTATGGTGTGGGGATTGAGCCTGATTTTTTTCTGTGTGTGATTCACTTTACTTTTATTATGAACAAACACAATCTCAGATCAGTACAACTAGCTTCAGAGCTGATATTAATAGAAATTATTCCAAAATTCTTCTTAGGTCACAAATAACTACTATCCCACATAAAAAGGGAAAAGAATGGGGGTGGGCAGGGAAAAAAAGGGAAAAAGACATTTATGCAGCCAACAAACATATGAAAAAAAGCTCATCATCACTGGTCTTAGAGAAATACAAATCAAAACCACATTGAGATACCACCTCATGCCACTTAGAATGGCGATCATTAAAAAATCTGGAGACAACAGATGCTGGAGAGGATGTGGAGAAATAGGAACACTTTTACACGTTGGTGGGAGTATAAATTAGTTCAGATATAGTGTAAGACAGTGTGGCAATTCCTCAAGGATCTAGAACTAGAAATACCATTTGACCCAGCAATCCCATTACTGGGCACATACCCAAAGGATTATAAGTCATTCTGTTATAAAGACACATGCACTCGTATGTTCACTGCAGCACTATTTACAATAGCCAAGACTTGGAACCAACCCAAATGCCCATCAGTGACAGACTGGATAAAGAAAATGTGGCACATATACACCATGGAATACTCTGCAGCCACAAAAAAGGATGAGTTCATGTCCTCTACAGGGATATGGATAAACCTGAAAACCATCATTCTCAGCAAGCTGACACAAGAACAGAAAACCAAGCACGACATGTTCTGACTCATAAGTAGGTGTTGAACAGTGAGAACACACGGACACAGGGAGGGGAACATCAAACACTGGGGCCTGGGGGGTGGGGGCCTAGGGGAGGAATAGCAGGGGG